>JANCMA020103645.1:0-25236 GCA_024336925.2 Zoanthus solanderi
ATTGATGATTGTAATTAATAGTTTTAAATGAGGGCCACAAGTTTATTAGTGTATTGCACTATTTAGTGTTACCCTCTGTAAATAAAGGCTTTACTTACTTACTTACTATCCTCTTTTCTGTTACTTGCCTTTTTTTACAAATTTGAAGTTAATAGCTGAAACTTTGCCATTTTACCAATGTCAACCTGCTCTTTCCATGTCTGAATACTATTTTGTCAAGCTGATTGATTTATTGTAGCTGTGGTCTTGTGACCCCCACCTGAGAAGAGCCTGTTGCTCTTTGTCAGTTTTATCTCCGTGAAAACGAAACGGACGCAAACAAAACGACGGGAGACCAAATGTAAGAACGGAACACTTCCTTTTCCGCTTATGCTTTCGTTACTCGTGAAAACCAGACATTTTAATTAGTAAAATGTAAAAAGTTGTAGATCCCTGATGATAAATTGTTTTTGAAAATAGGGTTAAATAAGTTTTTGTGTGCCCCAATTTTCATTTAAATTAGGATATCTTCTGCAAAATTTGGCATGATCTCCGCTAATCTTATTTTTTACGAGTGATCCCCCTTACCTTCACGAAATTTTGCTTCTGTATTTAGCCTGCTATCAAACTGCCAGTGAATATAATATTTTCAAATGCCAAGAGCTCTCCTCATCTTCTGACTTTGTTTTAATACCCAGCCCCTTTTAAACTTCTGTTTTTTTGGATTGCCCCTTAGTTTGTACCAGCCTTCCCTGTTTTTTTAAATGAACGGTACGTTATGCTTGTGTTTGTCATTGCAGAACCCTGAAAGGTTGGCACTGATGCGAAAAGCTCTGGAGGCTCACACTAAATATACTAAAGAGGTAAGCTTTCTTGATAAACATTTGTTTTACAAAAATATAACGTGGTTGCCATAATATTGTACTCAATGTCAGTATTTATGAAATCTTGAGCTAAATCCTTTACGAGCCAAGTGGTTCATGGAGTCCGTGCTTTTCTCCGGTTTCTGCAGTATAAAGAAGATGAGGAATTTTGACTCCCCCAGGATGGGTCGCTTATTTATTGAAGGTTATGAAAGAACTTGATTATAATCTAAAATCCAGTAACTGAGTTTTGCGACGTTTTAGCTTAATTGTAGAATCAATACTGAGTTGGTCCCTAGGGGTTTCACGGTGGTGACTTGAAAATTATTCAGGCTTCATTTTTTAACTGGTTGCTGAGATATTGATATTATCTTGAAGATCGCTCCAGAACGTTATCATAGATAAACATTATACAACCCACTTGACCGAACATCATTGTTAACGATACTCATTAAGCTCTCCTGTATTATCACTGCTTACTATTAACACTAAATTTATTTCAGTTGAAGGATAAGCCACTATCCACCAAAACTGAAATAGAAGAAAGTGTTTTAGTATATACTATCGAGGCAACTGATCTATACAAATGTCCTTTTTACTTTTTCTAAACCAGTCAAATCACCCGTTTTCTATCTGTTATACACTAATAACCAATATACTCTCCAATGTAGGCATGTGATGGTCAGGCGATTGACAGACATCTATTGGGTCTGAAGCTGGCTGCTTTAGAGTCTGGAATGAACTTGCCAGACCTATTTATGGACCACTCCTTCTCCTATGCTTTACATTACAAGCTCTCTACTAGTCAGGTAAGTCTGTTTTGAAGGTGGGCCAATCCTTGCAGGCTGCAGCATGACCTCAAAATGCAAAACAATCTGTTCACCAACCTGAGAAAATATTCTTAACGCCAAAACAAAACTAAGTTTGTGGATTTTATCCATAGTTCGTTATCAGTATGAGTTTTTTGCGAATTGCTCATTAGAAGCCATATTTTTGTTCTGGTGGTAATTGAAATAGTGGCGGAACTATTCATAGAAGTGAGGAGGATTCCCCTCGGAACTACTGTAATCAATTGAACATTTTACAATTCCTATTTAAAGTGGGTTAATGCAGGGTAGATCTAGCTGATTTCGGGAACGTTTTATGAACCAATACTAACGCACGGCACACACGGTGCACGGTAAGGTGGATTGTTTTGATCAATGGAATCACTAGTGCCAGAATGGGTGACAAAACTAGTCTTGGAGGGAGGTTGGTGGACGATTTTGTCACACTTAGCTAAAAGAAAGCTAAGAAAGGCCATAATTTGACTTTAGAAATGAAGACCGCTCTTAATCACGAAGAAAAACTAAATAACAAATAATAACAATGTGAGTGACGTCATATTAGAAGTGTTTGGTCATCAAAAAGTTTAATAAATTCCAATACCAGTTGCACTAATTGCACTAACCAGGATCCACCTGATTTGTACCACTGCCATCTTGTAAACGTGAGTCGAGTTATAATCTATCGTGATAGTTGATTTTGTGGTAGGATAAAAGAGTTCATTTTTGGAGCAATTGGTTTGTCAGAGGAAAATGATTTTCTGGTCCGGCACATCAGATATTCGTGCATAATAAAGAGTTACTCCCAGAGGACAAATGAACTGCCAATCAATAGCCCTTGAGGTTAAAGGTGGAGTTTGTAAGGCCTTTTTTAAACTAACTTAGTATCAACTAATCAGAAAAAATAGCATTGATGCAAAGGTTTTTTGCATTGTTTTTCTCTACTGTGGAATAGTGAATGAAAATAGAAAGCCAATCAAATTTCAGGATGTTTTAAAGTATCACTAAATGAAAATATGTGTTGAACAAGCATCTTAGTCTTTGACTTTTTGTAAAAGATTCACTATTTGATTTTATTTTCTCAATTCTTCCCCTAGGTTCCATCTCCTTATAGTCTGTTTCTAACCTTCGGTCCTGCCGTTCCTGATGGGTACGGAATATGTTACAATCCTCAGGCAGATAAGGTGATATTTGGAGTATCAACTTGGAACAGCAATCCACAGACCAACTCGGGTCATTTCAGCGCTTGCCTCCAACGGAGTTTAGACGAAATGAGGCTTCTTCTAACTAATGCTAAACTCTAGAGTCATTTTTAAAATGGCTAGTAATCAATGCTAGAGATGAACTATGAAAAATTGGGTCAGACGGTTGCTTGGGAAGTTTCCCATCCGCCTTTCCCTTCAATGGGTAGCCTAAGGTTAGCGTAGGCTTACTACGGTTGGAAGGCGGCTATGACACGCTTTTTTTAGTAGGAGACATTAGAAAATTTATGTTTTCTTATTTTGGATAGACATCCTCACACTGCATGTGAAGCACTGTTCGTTTATATCTCGTTTCCGTGTGAAAATAAATTGTGAGTTATCGAGGGGCAGGACGAAAACGGGTAACAGTGTCACAAACCTTAACAGTTAGCTAAAAGTGTTACCATGATTAAACCTGATGTCTTCGTTTATTAAAGGGAAAAATAAATGCACTTAGTAAGAAACTAAGGTGTTTTTCAAATGTTCGCCATAATGCGAAACTTTCGAACTTGCGCGAGTACCCTTTTACGGTGTAGAATTTACATTTTTATTACTAAATTGTAGCTTTAAAACTGGTCTGTTCTTATATAAAGTAAAACTACTCGCCGCGAGGTGCGCAATTGCCATTTGTGCATAGGCATGTGACGTGACAAAACGAGGTAAAATATTCAAGATTGGTACCACAGAAGTTCACCCTTAGTACCACAGGAGTCCCAAGTGAGTAACAGGAATCCTAAATGAGTAACAGGAATCCCAAGATTATGTGTTGTATTCTCCTAATGTTGAACACAAATACAATGCACAGTTATTCACTTTACTATTTTCCAATGGTCTTTTTTGTGCATTTGCTTTTTTTAATATTGTGTTTGTAAACGCAGAGGCCTTATTGCATAATAAGTCAAATTCCACTCCAAGATTTAAGTGTATATTTAGAGAGAACATAGAACAACAACTAATGAGTGAAAGTTTCAGCTTGATACATGGAATAACTTCAGATTAACGAGGGCTTAAAATGTTTAATAGATAAGGCGAATCTAAAGGTAACTTTTCTTACTTAGCCCACATATGAACACTGGAAATCTTTAAAACTTCATTTCTAGAAATCATTCTAGGCGTCAAGGTAAAATTTTCTTTGAGTACTACAAACTTCTTTATGTTTTTGTTTTAGTTTCTCAATAACTGCTCTGTGTAACAGGGTCCTGCTAACGTTGACGTTGGATTGATTCGGTAAGATGTTACCCGAACGTTATCTAAAATCCACCAATTATGAGGCATTATCACTGCATTAGCCAAAGTTTCTTTTTCACTTTTCGTTAAATCTTTTTTATTTCCCATTACAAACCTAAAAACTAGCACATTCAGGTTACAAAGTTTTTCTCAAGATGACTAAAATGTCGGATAATTTTACGCTCGGTGATTTACAACTAAAACCAACAACTCGACTAATGTTAAGATTTTTTGAGTAATATGTGAGTTATTTACTCGCTGAACTATAAGCTCTAACGTGCTTTCCATTGATACAATGTACCCAGCAACCTTGACAAGAAGGGAGTGATCTGGTGATTACTGGTCAAACACTCAATTTGAGTGTTGGAGACACCATCTTTGTTAGGAAGAAACGAAGCTGACGCAATACTTCGTATTCCCACGCGTTTATCTTTGGCTGTGTTGTGGGCAAAATGTTTTGTGACTGAGGCGAGGCAGTTGGGCCTGACGTGATGTCAAACCCAGCTTGTCTTTCCTGTAGAAACACAACATTAAATATGAGTAATGGTGCAGTTAGGGAAATAAGTAAGTAATAAAATATGTTTTGCCTTTCGTATATTAGATATAGCAGTATTTAGTTCTTTAATCAACTGCAATACTAAGAACATCTTCAAAGGTAAACGATAACAAAACATGATAGAATAATATAAGATTCAATACTTTGTTAAATAAAATTCTTAATTTGAAGAAATGCCCTTTTTTCAAGAAATCGTGAAAATTCTTCCTTTAGTACCTCAGTTAAGTGCTTTATAGTGTTTGTTTTCAGCGCATTTCGTGCTTTTAATAGAACTGAATGCACCTCACTAATCTATGATTACTTTTAGTTCAGTATTGATATGCAGTCATTGACTTTTTTTGGATTGAAAGCCTTGTCTTATTTCTGTTCATTTGTTTCAATTGAAAATTGCTAAAATTAAACATGCATATTTGGTGTAATTTTTATATCTAAAAACTTTCCACTTACCCGTTCTTGCATGTAGAATATTAATCCTCGAATATCGTGTTTAATGGTCTCAAAATGTCCAAGAATATTGTCACCTTGCTGACCGTTCATTTCTGTTGTTGCCATCTGTTCCAAGGTCTCGTAAAACGCGTCCAGTTGTTTTATGTTAAAGGCCAAGTTGTCTTTCTCCTAAACGAAAAATACTTTCTATGAAGTCATTTAAAGTTACATGAACTACAAATTAAAAGACGGTGGCTGATAGACTTTTCAAAATGTTTGTGGCTAGCTGATGTACTATTTTTTCCAAAATTTTATCCCTATCACATGTTTAGATCATCGTGTACATGATAAGATGATTTACGAACTATTATCAAAATTTACAAATGCTGTACCTAATTAAGCAAAGAAGTAACAGAACTCGGAAGTAACCTTTAAACAAGTACACTATGCATTTTCTCACTAATCGCATTTAGCTGAAAAGTCAAATGTTTTGCGCCATGAAATAAGAATGTTCTCGAGGTAAAACGTAACAATCAGCCAGGAAAAAAGTATCTTTCAAAGGAACCTCTGCAATACTATGGTAAATTGCACTGTCTGGCTCATGAGCATGAGCTATGAAGCCAAAGCTGTTAGGCTTCAGGTCAGTTGCAGTTGGTCCATCATTGTAATAATAATTAGCAATTTTGCCGGTGTTTAAGGTTATAAAACGATTATTCTAATTTGGTTGTCCGTGGTACATTAGCATTGACATAAATATGAACGATCTTCGATGTGCCTATCAAGATCAACGTCAAGTATAGATAGAACAAATGTGCTAGTAACCACGAAAATGGACACTATGGCCACGCGTAAGAGGAGTTTTACTGATTTCGTTCATTTTGTAACATCACACTCAACAATATCCCACAAGCTTGCATAAAAACCATTCGCAGCCACATTTTTTTTATCTTCGTTGTTCCTACACTTGTTGCAATTGTATACGTGCGCTATAAGGTAACAATATTTCGGCCTAATGTAGGATTAAAGTTACAATACATTAATACTTTTCTCGTACGCAACGTATCCACAAAGTTAAATTGATGGATTGACTCTCAAAATCTTAAAGTACTGAGCCATGCCGAATACTACAATCATAGGCTTTTATCATTGTCATCTTCACTGAAGCAGATAATAGTATTCTTGTTTCTGAGAAGGTGACAAACTTTTTTAATCATTTTCTTAGAATTTCCAAAGGTTGTGCGAGCCAGTTATACCAAAATTGTTTGCATATGCAACTACATTGTCAATAACTTTGGTTTTGTACATCAGTTACTCACTAACTGTTTTTAATTGTCTGTACTTACATCAAAATCATCATATTTCCTGTCCAAAACGAAGTCGCTCACTTCATACCTGTCTTCCATGTGTGCTTTTCGAGCAGCCAGCTAAAAGTAGTTAAAAGAGAGAATCAAACCAGTTGGAATTCTTTCTCATCAGTCTCTCACTTCAGCATTCAGGCAGGCTGTAGGCCTTAATTATGTTATGTTTTCCAAAAGCGGTATTTTTGAAAAATTAAATTAGTGCTTCAAATTTTCTTAAATACTTTTCTATTTTGAAATTATCTAAGCTTGTCCAAACTAGTTTAATTCTGTCATTACAATAGAAGAAATTTTGAAAAAAAATTATTACTTACAAAATCTTGTTCAGTGTCAAATACATGTTCCAAGTAATGTCGTAAATCAGTGAACATAGCTCTGTAAATTTGTTGTCGAGCTTGTGAAGCAGAGCCAATGGTGGCACTGGTCGCCATCTTATTCAGGAGCATCATGGCAACTAGCGTGCATAAGATGAGTTTTGCTCTAAAATCTGTGAAGAAAGTTAAAGAAATTTTAATTCTAGTATCATAAGGAAGTCTCAAAAAAGTTACTATACAAAATGACATCTCTTAGAAAAAGTATTCTTGGTAAAAATATTGACTAATCAAAAGAAGAAAGAATAAAAAGTAAAGATTAAAACGAATATAAATATTATAATAAGAATTTAAATTAAATGCACTAAATTCCCGTAAAATATTTTAGACAATGTTTGTAATTTATAAAATTTTTAATTCTTAACGTCAAAGCCTTAAACCGGACGAAAAATTTTTTTTAAGCAACGTACTTGTGTTTGCTGGTACCATGTTTATGAAATTCATTAAAAGTTTGTATTTCTTTTCCTTTAGTATTCTTCCTGTCACTGTAGAAGTAGTTACTCTTGAGTTGTGGCATTTTCAGCAAAATCAAACCTTTTTAACTGAATTTAGTTCTGCTAAAATTAGGAATATTAACTGGTGGAAATTAATCACAATCTAATTTTGCCAGTTTCGGAAAGTACACCACCATTGTTGCAATTACAAAGTGCCTGAGGGTGTTTCCCCCTTTCTACCAACTACCGGAACAGCTCGAACAATGTTCAAATTTTACTAAAAATTACATTATACAAAGTATTAAGTATTATTTACTATTCTTCATCAGGAATGCAAGAACTACTGTATAAAAATTACGAAGTATGAAAAATTCCTATCATTTATTAAAAGTTTAAAACATCAATAAATTAAATATTATAATATTTAATTTATTAATTGTTTTAGACTTTTAATTAAACTTGTAATCGATTGAAAATGGTAGCATGGAAGAAGTCAAAAGTTTAAAATAGAACTGTTAAAACATACCTTCGTTCACTGCTGTTCTTTTGATTCGAAAATTAGATGCATTTTCCCGACGAACGACTGTTATGGAATATGTTAATATTTCCTGATTTTCTGTGTTCAGACTTTGTATAAAGGAGCGTATTTAATTTTATGATAAAAAAGCAACAAAAATAACCAAATATTCGGCAAGTTAGAACTACATGTATTTTCCTTTTTTGTTTTTGTACTTCACACTAATATCACGAAGACTATATATTCAATTGTTATATTCCCTTAATCTATTGCTGATTTTTAATTCAAAAGGGAATTTTTGTCAAAGTTTTTCTTTGTTTCATTGTTTCTATTGTTAAACTAGTGCAATAACATTTTAAAGAATGCCTTTCGTTTTTGAAATTTACTTCCTTTATGAGGTCATGTGCAAAATCATTAACAACTGTTCTACTGATTATCTCGTAATGAATAATTCAATTATATCGATTAGTGTTTCAAATGTAAAATAAGTAGATCAATACTGTCTCTGTTTAATTAAAGTATTATATCATATAGCAAAACCATTTGTTTTACGGCTTCAGGGTGTTTACTTGCTTCATTTCAGTTATCTGTCAAAAGCTCCGACGACATCAGTATAATTATAGATTATTTCATTGCTCTTCATGTTGTAAAACTGAATCTTTAGGAAAACGGAAGTTATTTTTTGTTGTTTTTGACTAATGACAACCAAACCTAATTGTTTGTTTAAGCTGCCCTCGATATAATATGTTTTGATAATTTTCAAATATAGCACAAATTCAGACTCATTCTTCTCGTTATGTACGAATAGAACCCAGTCATCCATTATCATCATCATCATCATCTTTGTCATCCATCCTCACCATCATCATCGTCATCATCATCATCATCATCATCATCATCATTTTGGGTACACGATGTACGGTTACACATTGTAGGATTTTATTGTACAGTCACCAGAGAGCTCAAACTGCGAGCAGTGAGCAATGCATAATGCAAATAGTGAACATTTCACTAGGAAACTCTCCACCCAATCCTTAGAGTGCTCAAACGCATGCGCTTTAATAAAGACATTTTTTCTTCTTTTGGTTCAGAAGACAAGTAGCAAATCAAGATGGGCTTCCCAGTCAGATAATGGCTTAGTCGGAGAGAAGACTTCTTAGTTATGTAAATATGATGGTACGTTTGGTAATTCTACATGCGGCAAATGCTTATAGAACATGGAGTCAGTGATATCCGAATGCCCAGACGGGGTACTCTGTATATAAACTTGACAGTTACATTTCTAGATTTATACCACCCCAAGGAAACGTTATTAAATGGAATCTTGAAGGAGAATATCTTTGTTCCAACAGCTCACCTTTGCAACTTCGACCTCGTCAACACTAATAACTTTTCTCGTTTGAAAACTCAATAATTCATAGTGCGCACTACTCCTGGAAAACTCCTGGAATTCTAAAATTCTGTCCAGGGCCGTGGAAAAGTCTTTGAAAAGCAGATAATTTCCGTGTACTCTCGGAACTCCAGGAATTTTGTGGATAATTTTTCATCAGTTTATAAACAAACCAAAACCTGCAGAAGCATCTGGGTTATGATTGTACTTTTTGCATTTTATGTAGACTCAATTTCAGTTGCTGCTACTGCGGCAGAAATTACTTGTTTTTGTCGATGGAGAATTTGGGGTTGGGTCTGGGAAAGTTCTTTAGCCTGGAAAACTCCTGGAATTTTGTGGATAATTTTTCATCAGTTTTATAAACAAACCAAAACCTGTTGAAGCATCTGACTCATAACTGTATTTTATGTAGACTCAATTTCAATCAATGCTGCTACTGCGGAAGAAATTACTTGGTTTTGTCGAGGGAAAATTTGGGGTTGGGTCTTGGGAAAAAAAATTTTAGCCAGGAGAACTCCTGGAAAACTCTTGTTATCGTCAGTCAGTGAACACCACAATAGTTTGATTACATTACAACGCTCAGCGTATCAATTAATAATGCATCGATTTGAAAACACACTTGAAAGTGGCTAAAAACAAATATGGGTAGATATTGTTCCAATATGGATTGTCGAAACTGCATCATAAAGAAATTATATAGCAGCGACACAATGATCACAAATCCATTAAACCAGCTAAGAAAATTAAACGACAATTTACTATTGACAGAAATGAATTTTAGACTTTAAATACAGGTTCCTCTTGATTTAAGATGCAGTTATTTTTATTATAAAAAGAATTTACCCATTCTCTAAATAAAGCTGTCATTTTTCATCGTAGGGTAGTCTGAAACTTCCAAACTTTCTTCGAACTTTTGTCGCCCTTTTTTTTTTTCTGGCAGTATATAGCAAGTTTAAATCGCTTGGAAAGTTTTGAAAAACTCCAAGTTCTTTGCTGGAGTTCAACGAGTTTCCTCCGGTCGGAACTCTCAGGCGTGTAATTATTAACTCCTCGCTTATTAAATTTCCAAAACTTTTCCACATCCCCGTTCTTCCATTCTTTCAAACTTATACAGCCATCGGTTTTCAGTTTTTTTGAATTTCTAGATTTTTCTTCAAAATAGAATTAAGTTGTTTAAAGATGAAAGCCATACATGGACTTTGATACTGTTGTATTTTTCGTTGTATTTTCTCACTTGTAATTGTACTTGCTCAGAGCAAATTCTATTGTCTTAAACAGTGCCAACGAGCTTTCATCATGTATCTAGACTCTATCAACATTTTGTGAACCTCCTCGCTTTTTCTACGATTATAGATACCAGAAAATGCGTGCTTTCTCGTTCTTCAGTCATGCTGGAACGATTCGCCACAGCACGTCTATTTTTCTAGCTCAGTTTAAAATCTTAGTATGTCTTGGGCGATTGTTTTTGCCAAGTTGAGTTCAACATCTCGTGATTTGGGACCCGTGTCTAACACATCGGTCATTGACTAAATATAGAGTGGCAAAAAAAAAAAAAAATCCAGAAATAGGGCGTTTTGATGAGCCATTACAACTCGTGATTTGAAGATATTGACAGTTTCAGTATAATTGCCATTTTAAAATTGTTTACACATTATCCACGTATAATAGATTATAAAAGCCAACTAAATGCGTGGAGGTCTTGTGGGAAGCTGTGAGGGGTAATTGAAAGATCAGACTTCCTCTTTTCTAAATACTTGTTATTTAATATTAAGTATGACTTGATGGATTTACTGCCAAAGTTATAAATGTAGTTCGAAATCATATGAAACTTAACTATTCTAGTGAATGAAGAATATGAAAGACTTTCTCTGATTTCAGTGCTTAAGGAATTGAAAATTGCAGGATAGTTCTTATACGGGGTACATGAAATAGTTTGCTTGATCTGGTATTATAATTGAGGATTTGATTATTTAGAATGAACATATCTTGAAAGTTTCGTGGTAGACTTTTTTTAAAAACAAGGGAATTTTTTGTATTTTTAGAGCGTTACAGAGAATGTAATAATATTAAAAACACGTTCACATTAATCAAAACACTAATGACTCCGTTTAAGATTTCTTTTATAAGCCAAGGCTGAAATTTTGGTGGGGAATCACATGAATAAATAAAGTTTAAAGTCCTTAAGCCCGCCTATACGAGTAAATTTTATGTGATGATTTTTATGTGACAATTTTTATTTGCTCGTGTAGATGAACAAAATTGACCAATTTTTGCATGACAATTATATTTGCTGAAAAACTGGCGTGTTAGTTTTTATGTGGCAAATAAAAATTGTCACAGAAAATTGTCCGTGTAGACGGGACAACACATAAAATTGATATTTTTTTTGATGTCATCCACAGATCCCAGTCTCTTTTTTTTTTTTCCAAATAAAAATTGTCAAATGAAACTTGTCACATAAAACTTGCTCGTGTAGACGGAGGAATAAACCTCTATGGTGAGTTATTTTCTAAAACAGCATTAAAAGGTTCCAATGCGCTTTGATTTTTCGTAAATCGAGGAAAGATGAAAATACGCCATTTTGCTGTCTCGCCACTGGCGAAACGGGAGAAAAATACCACTTCTTTAACAACTTATAACAGATCAGTGCAAGCACAAGTAGCAATGCGCATTGGAGAGAAAATATAGCATATCTTATTTTTTCCAAAACTATAATTTGTTTGCTGTTCACAAACGAATATTACAAGTAAATAAAAGTGAGACAAATTTGTACTCGAGCGAAAGTAGAAATCTCATACATTTTCTCGGGGTCCAAACTCCAGTGATTGAAAAATTGAAAAATTGTGACTTTTCAAAGCACATTCATTCTAATTTAACGTAAAAAAATATGAAACGTGGCCCGAAAATACTACGTCGCCGACATGCTAAAATGTAAAGTATATACTTTTGCATAAGAAGCATTTTTCAATCCGAAGATCGCCTCGTTTTCCATATATTGATTATTGGTGAAATAACGAAATATGAAAGAATAGTCTCTGCTTAAGAACTACAGGACAATTTTAACGATATGCTTTGTGCATTCGTTATGTTTTAAAAGCATAATAGCTTGCTGCCGGTGTTTTTATGTTCGTCACGTAATGATGGACTTTGCACCTACCAAATCAAAGGACGATTTAGGATTGTATTCTGAAGAACAAGTAACTGTGATACATGGCTGTCAATCCCTATTACAAAGAAAACTTTAAAAATAAGTTTTATTCGAAAAGTTAGTGTCAGGGAAATGAAATGCAATCCATTTTTACATTTTTATTAAAATTTGGAGTAATATTAATTGACTTTGCTTGAAGAAATTGACAGCTAGCAAATGTTATTATGTCAGTAAAATTACAATAATACAAGGCAGCCATTACCATTTGTTAAAACTTCTTTCGAAGTTTCATAGAAACATGCATATATTAAAAAGGTTTCTATTTCAGGGTCGACAAATATTGTAGAAAAGAAAGCAATGGAAAATTACATGTATAAATCTAAGACTGGCAGACGGTGACGGCTAAAGGCTAAGGAAAGAGGAAAATCCACGAAAATTAGTTTCTCACCAGTTGTACAAAAATATCATATCACTGCAGCAATGGCTGTTGTGACGATATCCATTTTTATATCATAGCCTTGCTTTCAATCAGACTTACTTCGGAATGTATGTGTTTGGAACAAAAATGATCAGAAACAGCGTACACTAAATAGCGTAAAGCTGGTAACCAATGATGTGTGCACGCGCATTAAAAATTTATGATTTATAAAGAAATTTGGAAAGGAAATGAAACTCATATTTATTAGCAAATTCAATAATATCATAAGGCCAAATAAAAAAAGTTCCCGGTTTCTCACCAGCTGCCGCATCAACTTTTTTTTTTATTTTTCAAACATAGAAAACGTATGAAAAGAAATATGAATTGTCGATCAGTTCCTTGAGCTGAACTAAAATGGCTCGTTTGCTGTGCTTCCTGCTCTGCAGAAAAGAAAAAAAAATAAAAGTAAAAACCTCTTGCCGCATTTACATTTACAAAATGTTCTGATGAGAAACCTGGATTTTTTTTTTTATTTGGCTTAAAAGTTGTCAACTAAAACGAGCAGACTAAACCAAAACAAACACATAAACAAAAAACAAACAAAAAATATCACTAGGTTTTATAGCTGTTTCAATTGTCAACACAGGAATAACCTGCAATGTATTCCTTTAAAGAGGGTCCTGAAGGGGTAAAATGGGAAAATATGTCAAAAATGGTAATAGATTTGAGCAGCTCCAAAGTGAGATGTCGTAAACAAACGGGCTTGGAAATAGGTTTGGTACCCCCTTTCAGAACCCTCTTCAAAAGGTCTATATATGACTGCCTCATTGATATATCAAGTGCAATTTGTTCGCATCAGTCCTGCAAAATTGCAACCCACTGTTTTGTTAGTTTTCCTTTTTAGCGATGGTACTTATGTCGTAATCATTGACGGACACTGGGTGCTGAATTCGTAGTTGTAATTTCACTGCATCCCTTGCCTGACTAAAATTGATTTCTTCCTGTGAGTCAGGAAAAAGTGACAAAATTTGATGTGGCAAACAGTCGCGCCTCTGCTACTCGTTCTGATTCCACCTTCCTGCTCCTACTTTGTTGACTTCAAGATAAGCTTTCTGCTTTTGATTGAACCGATATTGTTTTTTTAGATTCCTTGAGTACCCTGGAACTTTTTAGACTTAGATGACCATCATTTTCTATAGCGACTGGTACATTTAGTTTGGGAATACCCCCACACCCTGCTGAAGAAAGCCTATTCCTTCTTCGCCATATCAGATATTGTGTAGCGTTCAAGCACTAGGGAGAAGGCTTCCAGTAAAAGATGACGTTTAAGGGCTGAAGGAAATAGGCAGTAGGAAAGGTGGTCGTGAATATCTCTTTTACATTACCAAATTGTAAGATACGGTAACTTCGCCGTATTGTTTGAACTGGCACCAGAAATCCCACCTACTACTGATAGTACTAAGGCCGAGTAGCTACAAGTGGCCACTATGATAAGTCAATACTACTACTGTGTAGCTTCTACATTATGTAAAAATGCTAAGCTAAATCCTTTACGAGCCCAGTGGCCCATGGAGCCAGTGCTTATCTCCGGTTTCTGTAGTGTTAAGCGGATGAGAGTCTTTGACCCCCCCCTCCTGGATGGGATACTAATCCATCGCAGGTTAGCTTATTTTCCTACCCCAGAGGGATGGAAAGCTGAGTTAGCTTAGGTGGGAAAGAAGTCGCACAAATCAGTTCAAATCTTGGCAGAGCCAGGGATCGTACTGGAGACCTTGTGGTTGGAAAGCAGAGATCTTACCAACTACGCCAACCACGCCCAAAATGACAAATGATTGAATAAACCAGCACAGCTCTATTTTCCGGTTGTCGAGTATCAAAGCTTTGTCAAACTAAACTAAAACCAGATGTAATAGTTTTCAATATTATGTAATACCGTTAAATTACATCATTCTAATTAATCAGTGAGTGGGAAGCGATGGTTCGAACTGGAAGGGGCTCACACAGACACTTGTCGTCGCTTTCTCTCTTCATAAGTTTTTCCATACATAAAATAACTTTCCTAGAGTTTTATTTTGTTTGTTCGTTTGGTATTTTATTATTGTGAGTTTATAATAAAATTCTCTCCTATCCCTGGTCCCCATGGACTATATTTTTGCATTCCATAAACAGTCATGCAATCCAATGATATCTAAAAATATCGTTAAAATTGATACAAAATACATTGCAATTCATGATCAATGGCCATAAATAAAGGATTTGTCGTGGAAGCAAACTCCGAAATAGCCAGTTTAACACTATTAGCGAATGATTGAAAATATGTCAGTACCTTAAGTTAGCAAACTATTACTAACTTAGAAAACTAACTAGCGGTAAACTAGTTTAAGCTGCGTCGGTGTTTCTAAAGAAACAATTTAGTAATAAAATGTAAATTCTACACCGTAAAAAAGAGAGAATACTTACTGACGTTTCGAACGTTAAGGACTAACGTCCGAAACGTCAGTACGTATTCTCTCTTTTTTAAGGTGTAGAATTTATACATTTTTATTACTAAATTGCGAATAACGGCGTCGTGTCGAGTCACACAACACGAATCAATAGCTAAAACTCTCCACTCAAACATTCTGATTGCCAGTTCAAAGTCAAAATAAATGCAGATAGCACGCTGTATAATAGTTTTTGATATAAATAAAACTTAATTTAAAGCAGTTTCTTGAGCAGTTTTTTCACTTGAAAGACGAAGATCAACATCTGCAGCTGTTTTGCACGATTCAAGTATGACCACTGGTAACCCAAGCTCATAATGCGTAATATAGAACAAATATTTTTCTTCGATGTATATATATGAAACAAAATTTGAAAACAAACATTATTGTGGCACTTACTTGCTTACCTCTTGGGATATTTGGGGCCATTGTTATCCTAAAGTTAGTTTTGAATCTCTCCCCCTCTTCCTCAACGACTATTATGATTCAAAACTAACTTTAGGATAACAATGGCCCCAAATATCGCAAGAAGTAAGCAAGTAAGTGCCCCAATAATGTTTGTTTTCAAATCTTATTTCATATTTATACATCGAAGTAAAATATTTATGTTCTATAATACGCATTATGAGCTTGGGTTACCTGTGGTATGACTGGAAAGTCCTCCCACTCCGAGTTCCTTGGTGATCATTCCGCGCCAATTTGAACCTTAACCGCGAGGGGACTGGGAAACGTGGTGTTTCAAGAAAACGGCGAAATCGTGTATTTTGAATAACTATAAATTATTCAGGATTGAAGCAAATTAAGAAAGTTTTTCGCGAAAATGATCCTCCAAAAGTAGATTTTGCCTACTTCGTGGCTTCAATTCCTTATAACTTGATAAAACTTTTTAAAATGGGCCAACAAACAGTACAACTTAGAAACATTTGCAGATTTCAAACATTAAAGCAGTATTAGTTCTAAAGAAGTTTACAATTCGTTATTTCAGATGCCTTTTGTCTCGCTGTCATAACATAACAGATTTTTTAAAAAACTTTCAGTGGAATTGTTTGGAAAACTCGGACCCAGTCTTTTTGACCGTGGTAGTTTATCGAGTTCAGTGGTTCTTTTTTTTCTTCCCTTTAGGGGTGATGTGAATATGTGACGTCACGCTTTTAGCCCATTGCATCAAGCTTCGTCGAACGATGAGAGTAGAGTTTCGAATTGGAGAAAGTTTTAACCAGTTTACCGATATGAAAATTTACAAGTATTAGATGTTAGTTGATTACATTCTACAAGATGCCGCTTCTCTTTTTGGAGCAATTGCCTTTGCCATCGCTTCAATCGTACGCTATTGTCAGTTTACTACTGTTTATATCTTCCTTTCTGTATGCCTTCAACGTGACGACAAACTCCGACAATGAAACCTTAATTTTCACTCTTCATGAGTACATGACACTGGATAGCTTCTGCTTCTGGGTAAGTACTGTTCATATTCGAGCTATGGTTCGTAATCTGTGATGTGAAATTTGATTGTTTCACTTGGTATTCATGAACTCTCTTTTAATTTGTGCCTTTCTCCAACACTCAACAGTCAACTTTGAACATGGCCTATTGTTGTTTGTTTTTGTTTGGAAAAATTATCCAGCGACTTGTGTTTGGAAATATCAGGCCCAATGAACTTCAGGTAAGAAATGGAACTTTTTTTGTAACAATAAAATTTATTTTAGGAAACAAGTCAGAAACACGTCGCATCTGAATTATTTTAGTCTTTACTTTGATTACAGGTAATCGTCAAAATGGTGTGATATTATGTTATTTCCGTATTGGAAATATTATTGTAAGGAATCACTTGAAAAGATTTAATTTTTTTCGTGTCAGTCTACGCGGTTCTTTTCGGTCAATAAAAAACCCTTGTTCCTTTGAAAAATTAACTAAAAGGTAAAACTTGGTAAAGTTTATGGCGACGACATCATCATCATCATCATCATTTTATTTAACTCACATAATTGAGTTGAAGACAGATGAAGTAACACTCGTGCACGTTTCATTCAATTTTATCTTGGAAAGATGCCAAGATTTTATCCCATATTCTTGCAAAATACGTCGTTTAATGTTGAAAGAAAAGGTTTCAAAGGACCAAAATTTGGATATGATTGATCAATAAATATCTACTTTATATGTATACATTTATGCATGGAAATCTCTCCAATCTTTTCATACAACTCCAACCCAATACCCAATATGTAACAGTACGGAAATTATCCTACCTTGACAAATAACAAACTAATTAATAACAAAAAATTAAATGTGCATGGAATCCCACGACCTAGTTATTTAAAATGAATTAAATCTTATCCAGGGATAGCAATAAGGTGGTGAATTAGGGGAGCGTCACAGGCCCCCTTTTTTGGCTGCACTGATTTTTCTCTATCCATTTCTATAAACTTACACTGTAGCCATGTACACTTTCATTTTAGCTCAGTTTTTAGGCAGACATTGTATTTTGAAGTGTGGATTGTTTTTGCTGTTGTAAAGTTATTAAAGGGAACCTTGCCTGTCCAACAACATTGATTTCAAATAAGAGCTTTCTTTGCCTAGCTCATAAGACGTGGAAAATTTGCAAAGCCAAGATGTTTTAAGAATGTAAACATAGATGCACCTTTAATCATTTACAACTTTCAAAGAAACAGTTGGATGAACTTGAAGATTTTGCTGAGTGGTTTAAGAAAGATTTTGTTCCAGCTGTTAAACACCACCAATGTGCACAGAACATTTACCTAAAGCTTTGTTGCTGACTTACTTAAACATTTTAGGCCAGTTAAAAAACATTTTTTATTAATTTTAAGGTTTAAAAGAGGTAAATATATTCACAACAGTCATTGAAGATGTGAAGATGTAGACCAAATTGTTTTTCAAACGATTTGTAAAAGTGTTGTTTCATGATTAAATGTTGCTTTCTTAATTTTATTAGTTTTGTTCCTCATTAATATTTGACTATTTTTTTATTTTATGAACTATTTCGTCTAGTCCCAATAAGTTCAGATAATTGAGGTTGCACTGTATATAACACTTGGCATTAGGCAAGATCCATCCAGTGGGTAATTCATTTGAGTTGGTTTTGAGCAGTGGGTTATCAGGCTTTTGATATGGGGAGTATTTTTCATTTAACAGATATAGTATTATGTCAAGATAGTTGACAACTTTTAGATTAGCTTGCACAGTGATATTTTATCTGAACTCACTGAAGATTTCTGAGAAGTTTTTGCATATTTTGTCTGCTGTTCTGAGACCGATGCCCAGGAAAAGAGCTAGCTTTGAATGTTTTGAACAGTATATTTATAATTTAGATGAACACTTTTTTTAAAGCATTGATATTTATTATATCTAACTTAATAGTCCATTCACTGATTTGTCAACCTTAAGTAATATTGACCCATCTTTACAACTCCCAGGTTCTTCCAATTTTCATATTATAGTACTCAAAGTTTCAAAGATAATACAGAGATACCACAGTCAAGAAACTTTTTTTCTGTTTTTCACTCTAACATCCGATCCCTTCAAGCAAACTTTGATAATCTGAACACATTATTGTCTGACCTGTCATATAATTTTTCAGTTATTGGTTTGTCAGAAGTTAAATTTAAGAAGGGTGACGAGCCTTTGCAAAATATATCTTTACCTGGCTATCACTTTTATTATCAACCTAGTATGAGTGCAGCTGGTGGCGTAGGTATATATATAAAGAATAGTTCAAATTGTATTACTAGAGATGACCTGTCAGCATGCACTAGTGAGTATGAATCTATTTGGATTGAAATTCTTAACTCTAGAGGTCAAAATAATCTGTGCTCAGTATTTTATCGACATCCTAAGGCAAACATAGAAAAGTTTCTAACAGAGTTTTATAATACCCTTGATGTGGTTTCAAAAGAACAGAAAACTTATGTAATTATGGGAGACTTTAATATTAATTTAATTAATTATGAATCTCATTCCTTGACTGAAGATTTTATAAATACCCTTAATTCACTCTTTTTGGCCACTAATCACTCAACCAACTAGAATTACATATCATTCAGCTACTTTAATTGATAACATTTTCATCAACTCTTTGGAATATTATAATTTAAGTGGTAATATCACCAAATGGCAATTACGCAAAAGATTATTAATTTATTTTGTCATCACAGTGAACAAAATAACACCCAGTTTCGTCCCTTGCAGAATACCACCTCTGGGTGATTTCCAATCGGACAGTGGTGGTTTGTGATTCCTAATATAAATTTCTGTATAAATTTTAATTTTTACAGTTTTAATGCATTAACATGATCTAATACAAATTTCTGTATAAATTTTAATGTTTACTGTTCTACTACATTAATATAATAGTAATTTTTATGTGCGCAGTACTTAGTTTGTATTATTAACATAGTTATATTATTTTGCTATATACAGTTTTCTTATACATGTACTATAATTGTTATAATTTTTTATAGTGTATTGATGAATTATACTTCAAGCCTTATACTGTACCATGCATATTAATAGGTCATTTAATATTTTAACAAAGTATCCTAAGTTAGTTAAAGAATATCCAACCTTTGCTTTCTTTTGGCACTTCCTTTCATCTTGAAAATTCATTAGTAAAGACTGAATCACAGTTTGATTGATTAACAGCAAGAATCTAATATTTCATCTCTCATTGCCTTTTAGCAAATCCAAGATCGGTTTTGGAACTTTATATTTTACAAATTCATCTTCATCTTTGGAGTGTTAAATGTACAAAAGTTCAATGAAGTTATGTGGTGGTGCGCATGGTTCACGCTTTTGGGATTTTTCCATCTTTTCACTCAGCTCTGCAGAGACAGATTTGAATACGTAAGTAAACTATTGTTATTTTAAACTATGCAATTCTCTAATAGTTTATTTGATTGAATAAAGATACAATTTAATGTCTGTGTTATGACCACATTTTTATCTTCTTAGAGTTCTACTTTCTCATTATTGTTCCCCAAACTTGTCCATTACAAGTTTTTGTAAAATATACTTTCAAATAATTTGTAAATTATTTGGTGAGCTAGTATTAGCTATGAGTGAGTTAGTATTTGGTATGGGTGATTTTAAAATGGACATGTTAGTTACCGGATTGAGGGTTGTGAGAGTGTTCATGGAGGAAATGGAATTGGAGAGAAAAATGTGGAGGGAAAGATGTTGTTAGAAGTTTGTGATGAAAAGGAGTTGTGTGTGGTAAACTTAGGGTACAGAAAAGGGGAGAAGAGGAAAGTTACGTACAGTGCAGGGGAAAATGTGATGGAGATTGAATTTGTACTGGTGGGAAAGGGAAATAGAAGTATATGAGAGGTGTGAAGGTCATCATACTTTGTCGCAGTATTTCATTTAAATGTTAAGTGCACAACATCCTTCTTACAAGTTTTTTTTCTAAGAAAATCTGAGTAGTATTTTATAAGAACTGCAATCTATTCCTTAAAGGAGAAATTGCGGCTGTAATTTTTGCTTAACCCAGTGTTAAATTTTTAATCCATGGTCTTGTTTCCAAGCTTACAGAGACGTATTTGATCTGTATATTTGGGATTTACAAATTTTTTTCCTAAGAAAATCTGAGTAGTATTTTATAAGAACCGTAATCTTTTCTATAGAGGAGAAATTGTGGCTATAAGTTTTGCTTAATCCAAGGGTTAAACTTAACCCATTTTTGAACAAACCAGCCCTGTCTGTTTTATTGAGAACCTTGGTAAATTTTCTTAGATTGCATGCCGTGCGTAATAATAAAGTATACACACGAAGAGGTCGCTTGTAAGGCTTTATTCAGCAAGAACTCTTGCGACTAAACTGCTGCACAAAATGGTTTATTACAGTGGACGCTGACCTGAGTCACAGGTAGCCCAAATACGAAAATACAATTACTAAAGCAATTATAAGTTTATATTATAACAGTTCACAGTTCACCGTGTGCGTAAGCAGACTAATTTTTCAAGAAGAGTCAGTGTAATCTGTCTGTTGTACTGAGAACATTAGCAGTATTCTATATTCTCGATATCTTAAAGTGTATTTGTGTTGCTACAACGGACTATCTTATAAAAAGCTGGGAATCGAAGTGATCCCCGGTGTTGTTTGTCTGCCTTCCTGAAGAGATTTTTAATATCTTGAATGTATCTGAGCAACTTTCAACCTTGTCATTTATCATTGCCGTGTATGTAGAGATTATAAATACACTAATATATTATATGAAATGCAGTTGTATAACGAATGGTAGCAAGATGAGAAAAACGATTTTTCCCAGTGGTGATACCATTTTTATCAACACATGTGTGATATCATTTTTAAACCAATCAGCTTTTAGCATTTTTGCGCGGTTTTCAATGGTACGCGCCCGCGGTACTTTGAGTCGGTTGTTGTGTTTGAACCGAGCGAAAATTAAAGCTGTCCAGACCTTGTTTGGATTTACCGTTTACGCCGCAAATGAAAAATCCTGGAAATATTTCAAGTTATTTTCAAGTTGTAAATAAAATTCTTATCTTTACATGTACGAGTTGCAACTGAATATTGGGAACTTTCGTTTATATAATTATTTCAAAACAAATCAAGAGTCTCGGAAGTACTTTATTAGGGTATGTTTTGTTGAATTTAATGCATTTATATCACCTTGATTAAACATTTTTGCTAATTGTGGTTTAATAAAAAGGTTTACGAATAACTATTGCAGTCTTGTTCATTGTTTCAGCAAGTTTAAAAGCCATTATTTACCTTCATTTTTTTCGAAGACGGGAACAGGGAATACGAATTTCATAACACTGTCAGAATATTATGCTTATAATTTTTACCGGCGGCTTTTTATTTGATTTCGCTTGGCAGTAAAGATTTCATATAATAAATAGTAAATTACATGACCGCTTGGAGATATCGATACGAATTTTATCTTCTCGTGCTAAATATTTATCTCACGAGCGAGACCAGCAAAAAGAATTTTTTTTTGCTCGCAAAAAAATGTTAATGATGAAAAATTAAGGTTTTGGATACGGTTTAATCTTGTTTGTGGAAAAATTAAAGGTGAAAACTTAGTGTTTGATATAGGGACATAATTATGTCAAAAAAAAAAAATTTAAATTTGCCAATTTGGGACAGGAACATATTTATGTTTGTGAATAAATCAAAGAAGAAAAGCAAGAGTTTGGGTATTTTGTTATACTAAACTAACAGTAAGAGAGGTTTAAATTTAGTGTATAATATACTAAGGAAGAAATGTAAGGGTTTTTAGTAATTATCGATGCTTTAGTGATTTGTATATGTTTTTCTTTGAAATTTTTCTATTTGTAATGAATTATTATTCCATATATATGGTAATTTTATATTAATTTTGTATTAAATTTGAAATTTTCATACTTTGTTTCTGTTCATTTATGAATTCTAAAACTGTAAATAAAATGGGGAAAAACGTGAATAACAAAAAAAATTTTTAGAAGGACGATGACGCCAGCCTGTTGTGTGTTTTTATACTGGGTAAATGGGGCGAGCGAGCTCTTCCCGCCTAAAAAGGATTTTCCCGCCTTTAAGTGGCGTGTGTGCCATCTAGTGTCTGATTTAGAGTACATGTTGTGTAACATAAATGAAGTTTTAATTTAAATAGTATGGTTTTTATGGTTGGAATAGACCATTTCCGAATTACGCTCCACAGCTCACAAACAAAACCTTCAAGTCGAGGCTAAGTGCTAACTTTTCATACATTTGCTGTGCTTTTAGCACTTGGCCTCGACTTGATGTTTCTGTTTGTCGGCAGTGGAGCGTAATTCGGAAATGGCCTATTTATTTAATAAGTAGAAACGCTGGGACGATTTGTTCGAAGGTTATTGGAAATCTGAAAACTATTTTGCAACATAGTTGTGATGATGGAACTTTTGCGTATCAGGATGGGTAAATAATGTTCCTCTTCAATTTAATGTCCATCTGGGATTACAAAGTGCATTGTCAAATGAAGAAAATGACCGATTCGCAAGTCTGTCTGGTGGATAGTTTGTTGACAATTTTATTGAGTATGGAGTCAACTATCTGGCAGATTTGAATCATTTTAGTCCAATGTACTTTTTGATGATCCTTTTTGACGCTGTAAATTGATGTTGTCGGTTAAGGAAAATGTAATTGTTTTACTATGGTATTTTTTAATTTCACAGCAACGATAATAGTTTCTTTATTAAAAATAAATTGCTTTATTATATACTGTGACAGGATATCCGTAAGATAAAGACGTGAAGAAAAATTGTATCAGTGGAGTGATACGAGATCACGACATTTTTATCCAATTATTTGACCTGATTTTCTATCCAATCATGGTTCTTGTTTTTGATGACGTCATAAGGCGAGAGCTCGGGAAGTTTTGTATGATAAGTTTACTGTATTTTCACCAATAAAATGTCGAATCCTCGAAGACTTGCTTGTTGCCGCTATGATACCAAAACTCGTGAATAAAAATGATATCAAGATCTTGCCATGTAATAATCTCTATTTAGTTAATGTAATAAATCATTTCTTAATTATTGGTACAATATTGTATTTAAGAATGTGCAATGACAAATGAAGTTATAAAAAAGTATATAATAGTAAATTAAGTATTATGGTTTTTGTAAGGTGTTGCTATAGATAAAAATGTTTCCTTTCTTTTTTAGATGAACAATAAGAAATAAAACATTTTTGGGGAATAAACAATAAAGTGATAAAAAATCTTTCCTGTAATATGAGTTAATTATTATTTAATTACTAATTAACTTAAGTAATGGAAAAAAATATACTTTTTTAAAATGTAAGAGATAATTTTCGAAATATAAAAATAATTGATTTGGAGAGCAACAAATATTCTTTTATCATTTTTAGCAAAATTGGTGTAAGTTTTATTAAAAAGATAAAATGGGAAGATCAGTACGATATTATAATCAAATACATTTTTGTAAGTACTACGAAGTTTATCAATCAAGTAATGCGTTTTTCCACAATTTGTACTTCCAACGAATATACATTGATAAGGTAATTTATCTTTTAACTCATCCATTAATAATTATTAATAAATTATTTCTTTTAAATTTTGATTCATAATTTCCACTGGTGAATCAGCAACAACGTACATATAACAATTTATATTACCAGATACACCAACTTTTCTTTTAATTTCAAGTTTAACACCATCTCTAGTATTTTTTAGAAGCATTCCACTACCATGAGTATTATCATTTGCATAAGATTTCAGATCAACCCACAGTGCAAATTTGTTTCCAGTAAAGAATTCTTTTTGTTTGATACCGCTATCTTTCCAACTGAATCTTTTCTTCATTGATTCCCAAAAAATCTTTGGGAGCCATACCAATCGGTTAACAGCTATTGAATTAATATTTGGATTAACAAACCTTTCTGAATCTCGTGTACCCACTGTTTGTTTTTCGGTAATTAACATTAGTTTTCCAGTCATTGAACGACGAGGAATGTTAAGATGCTCATTGATAACACTTAGTATTTGGTTTACTGATAGTAAAGGTTTTGTGAAGAATGATATTCTCACAGAAGAAACTATTACCAACTTGATAAGATGATGATGATGCTTCTTGTGCAAGATAATCACTATATAGTTATACATTGGTATTCTAATTCCAAGTTTGTCAAGCTATATTTAGGAGCTTTTGTTACATCACTGTAAACAACAATGTTGGATACAGGCGATAGAATTAGTTCAAAAAGCAATGGATTATTCAAGCGCTGTAAGGATAAATAGCAGCGTGATCTGTTAGAATCGGGTCATTTAGCTGTATGCAATACTTAGCATTATGAATTGTGGCTAGAAATACTTTATCCCCAGCATTTGTACGAAGTTTACGCATATTTACGAATAATACACCTTAAATTAGTCTATCTCCTCCTTCCTCTACTGGCAAATATAGATCTTCATACTTTCCAATAGATCGTATCTCTGTAAATCTTATATAGCTGGCGCGTAGGCAAGGGGGTACACATGCATCCCCCCC
>JANCMA020103646.1:0-14909 GCA_024336925.2 Zoanthus solanderi
GTTTACCAAGTAATGCTGTTAAAGCAAGATTACTAATTGAGGCAAGACATCTGGCACATGCTCATGTTAGTGAACAAATGCAAAGTGGAGGAGAAAGTGGCAATTGCCTGCACAGAGATGGTACAACAAAATATTATCTCCACTACCTGACCTTCTAAGTCACTACAAGCTCTGGGAACACTCTTTCTTTTGGTTTACAAGAAATGGCTGGGCAAGATGCTGGTGCTCTTCTACGGCCCTTTTGCTCTGTTGATGAGCTAGCTGTTGTTGTTTCTTCCAATGATGGGAATAAAGAAAAAGTTTTTGGATGGCCTGCCCCAAACAACCTTCTAAAAGCTGTAAGAGAAGACATGGAAAGTCGAATTCATTTGTCAGAGCTGCGGGCCCTGGGTACTATTGATAAGTTGATCACAGGCCCCTTCTGGCGGGTTGTTAACCAGGTAGATAATATCCTCCAACTCAGAACATCACTTTTTAAAATCAAAGAGTGCTTTGAAAAGTGGTGTGTTGATGCAAGTGAGTTGATGGAAGGTAAACCACTATTCAGTTAGGAGGATGTGCCTGTCCACAAAGACGCCATATTTGAAGCCTTGTTCGAGTCCACTGGAGATCCAGATTTTGACACCCTTACTCAACGAGCCCTGGAGCTAATTATGCATGGTCTACTTCTTATTTTAGAAAGGCAAGCACAAAACCAGCTACGAGGAGGCAAGTACTGGAACCCATCAGAGACTGACACAAACATTGCAAGTAATGTCCCAACTACAAATATGGCATCTGAAAGGGACTTTGCTCATTTGGATTTACTGATCCGCACAAAGCCACATGCATATGCAACCACCCTTTCCTTAGAAGCCCTCATAATGTGGAAGAATAATAAAACATCAAGAAATTCTTGGCAGCCTTGGCGCGGTTTATTATTTTCTTTTAAAGATGATCTAACCAAATTTTACCTCCTCAGAAGTAAGACAACAGTTCTTTGCTAGTTGATCTACGTTGCTGGTGGCATCCCCTTCTTTGAAAGCATCTTCGATGATGGTACTTGGAGGTTGTGACCACAATGCTCTTCCCTGTTTCCGCAATGTTTGAGAAATGCTTTGATTTATGTCATGCGAGTTTACTGTGGGAACTATGAATCGTTCGGGTTTGTTCAAATGCCCGACCCTCCCCCTCCCTTACGTTCAAATGCCCGACCCCCGGGACACATCCTAGTGTCAAATTCCCGTCCCCGCGAGCATGAAAGCTGGTCAAATGCCCGGGGGTTTGCCCGATGCATAACCGAATTCCAAATAACCTTTATTTTTTGATAAACCAAAATGTCTCAAAACTTCAAATTATCGTAATGTCTTTAAGTTTTAAAGCTGAGAAATTAAGAAAGGTAAAAAAAGCAAGAAAAGATAAGAGGTGATTTACAGCGGGAAAACCCCCAGAGAACAGAGATACTCGAACTTACGACGTAATTAGACAAAACTTTGAAGAGAGTAGCAGTCATGAAATTAATCTTTAATTGCACTAGCTAAGCTATTTGGAAAATTTTCAATTTTATCCTCGATTTTTTAACTAGTTTCAGAGCCATTTGTACGTAAAATATTTTATCGGTAATTTTGATTTGGCGACTAAGTGTCTACTGCGCATGTGCATTCGATTCTTTTGTGCTTTTTTGTTTAGTGATCAATGATGATGATGATAATAATAATAATAATAATGATAATGATAATAATAATAATAATAGTAACAAGAGGCTCATTAAGCCTTTACTCGTGGTACGCGTGGGACCGGGGACAAATCCCAAATATGGCAGTCACTGGACCGAATCACTAATCACAATCAGAAATCTTGCAGCTTGACTTCTCTGCGGCGTTATTTATAATACTAATAATACATTTGCACAATTGCATCATATACTACAACTAACTGAACCCTTTGCCTAATTTCTTTTGTCATATAATTAGTGGCAGCTGTTCTGCTATTCTCGAGAGTAGAGAATAAAAATTTGAATAAGAAAATTCGTAGATCATTCTGCTAACTGTGATAAAACGACGCCTGATCTGCATGATCATATTGGTCTTGATAGTAGCAAAAAAGATATTACTCGTGCATGCTGAAACATGTCTTTTAAAAACGTTGTTGCATTTATTCGAGAAATGTCCTATTCTGGTAAGCTCTGTTTCTACGCACGCTTTGTAGGAAATTTTCTTTATGTCATGGAGGACAAAAATAATGCGGGAAACATGGATTTTGTTAGATTTTTAGTTTCCCTTTCTTAGACGATTCAGCAATAAGTTCACTTGTTTTTCGAGTTTTTTCTATCATTCGTTCCTGTCATTGCTTGCAAACAAAACATTTTTATTGTATACCTGCTAAAGCTGTAACTGAAAGGCAAACAAGCGGAAAAAAAATAAATTTCGTTTGAAACCGACGCCCAGATTTGTCGCCACCGTTTTTAAAATAGCAATACCTATTAAAATGACAAAACATCTTTATGCAAATGACCAAATGTCAAAAATGACGCCACGACTGAATAACTGACGTGGCAAGCGCGCTAGTCTCGTTCTGGCGTCCGGCGATTGGCTTGCTTTATCTTTTGAACTTCAATCATTATTTCATCTGTAAACTTTCTGTTTAAAGCTTCTTCAATTATTTTGGCAAAAAACATCAGTTTATTGGGATTGTCATGTAAGCTTCCCTTGAAAGGAGAATGAATGAGTCTCCGACTTTAAGTTATGCAATAGAATTTTTTGCAGATGTCATGGATCAAAAGAGTGGCAAAGATTACTTGAGTTCAGGTAAGGTTCTCGCTATTTTGATTCTTGGTAAAACCTTCACTTTTTATTAACAGAGGAAGATGTTTTATAACACGAGGTAAAAACGAGTCGAAGTCGTAAAAGTTACAAAACACAAGTAAACATATTTTAAAAAAGATATTCGGCGACGCGATTGTTAAAGACATAGGCGTCGCTGTATTATTAAGTAAAAATCTAAAAAGAATAAAATATATTCGTTACAATTTAGTCTTGGCTATTTAAAACAAAATTTACATTTATTTTTTAACCGAATAAATGTGGTTGTAAGAGGCGGGCGACATTATTTACATCAAAACCCACCGTCCGTGACACTCGTCGCTGATCTTATAAACTTATCACATACATAAACAATGATTCACCTCTCTTCCTATTACTTTCAAAATCATCGCATACGAATTTAGATTTACGTTGTATTTTGATCAGACTTTGTTCTTTCATTTCTATATTGACGCAAATGATACTGAAAGAATTAAATTATTAGAAGACAATAATTTGACTTCGATACTTTCGCAATTGAGGTGGATTAAGTATATATAAATGTCATTGCATAATACGTCATATCCGGAAAGTAGACCTAAATCCGCAAAGGCTTCGTCTCCTGTTTCTAAACATCTTATTGAAAAAGGTTCAACTTTAGTCAAGTTATTTTTTTTTATTAAGATTTGCAAAACAAATTGGATGCTTATCAATGCTTCGTAATTTTAAGGTTTCACAAAACGAAAGAGCACAGCGGCAAAGCCCACAGTGCACATGGTCCAATCTGAAATACATTGGAGAACGGAAAAACCAATGCGGAATTACTCTTATTAAACTTATTTTAGAAATAACCTTTTGTGCGCATGAAACTAAATATGGTTGAATTTCTTTTCCAAAGCATTTCTTAACATTTTCATCTAATTCGTTTTTACATACTGACAGACAGCAATAAAATCATTTCAAATTTTGTTTGTTAACTTTGCAGTTAATTTAATCGTTTAACTTTCATATATTTGTTATAAAACTTATATAATTATATGTTATACAATTGAAATATTACGAGTTGCAGCTAGAGTTCCTTAACAACCGAACAAAGAATGTGAACTAAGTTTAACACTAACATGAAGACTTCACAAAAATGCTTAGCCTTGGTACTAGTTGTATAAAAAGACAGCTAACAGTTTTTAATTGGACAAAAATAACTCACTTTTTTGTCACAACTGAAGTGGATTGTCCGTTCAAGCGCAACTCGTACTGGAGTTTTAACAAAGGTATTTTCTTAACCAATTAAATATTGCTAAATACCGCATATGTGCTAATATTAAGTATACACAGAGGTTTGTAGTGTAAACTTCACCACTCGGCAATAATCTTACGTGTGCTTACTCTGTTTTCGACGATATGCCAGCAACTTCAGAAATGAATTGTAATCTGTGTATGGTTGATAACCGATGGTATCAAATGGGTTAGCACACAAATTCAATCAACACAAATTTATGTTCCTTTTAGAATGAAAGTTAACTTGAATTTAAAATCTATAAACAATAGAGTCAAAACAATGTTTGCAGTTTTGTTTTTTTTTCAGATCTTGAACTTGCTGCTGAAATCGGACAAAATCTGCTGGACAGAAACAAAGAATTAGAAGTTCTTTTGAAGGCGTCTCAGCAATATCTGGAAGAACAAGGAAGAGAAAATGAGGTGAAATCTTTTGCCTACACGCTTTTTTTGTAAGAACAACTGTTTATAAGAACAATGAGGCTTAGATTGACCGAAAATTGAGAACAATCTTTAAAAGAACAAGCTCAGACTAAGGCTGAAAATTGTGAGTGTTTCTAGTTGAAACTTTACTGAATCTTGTAATATACGTTCGCAATGTGCACAGTAAAAACACAGCAGTACCGTTTCCGTTATTATTATATCTACTACTTTCCCAAATGAAACAGTATACAGACTATTAGCATTGTTCTTCAATGCCTTGTCTTTTTGTTTTGATTTCTCATCATTTCTACAGCTCACGGAAATAAGAACAGATTAAGAACAAATTGAGGCTGAAGCAGCCAAAAAAGTAAAAACAATGAGCCTTGGCAAAATTTACTGGTTCTTATAAAAAAAGCGTGTATTTGTTGAAAAAACTCACAAAAATATATCATAATAAAGCACATTTGCTCATATTAATATTGACTTTTCATGGATACACAAAATTATGCTACACCAAAAAGCTAAACGAGTCGTTTCTTTGTTCTCACAGTTCTTGTCAAACCAAAAAGCTAAACGAGTCGTTTCTTTGTTCTCACAGTTCTTGTCAAAACAACTTCAGGCAATGCGAAATATCAACGATGGAAGGATTAAGGCATATGAACAGTTAGAGGCGTCAGCGCTCGAACTTCACCAAACAAACGAGCGACTTCAGACCGAGACGACAACAATGAAGAAACACTGGCAGCTTCTGTCAGAGACGATTGAAACTTTGGAAACGAAATGCGAAGATTACAGAAAAGAAATTGATGAACTACAAGCAGACCGAATACGTCTTCAGCGCGAAATGGCGGATAATTTTGTGTTTCAGAACGAGTCTGACTCGGCGGATGGGAAGGACCGGAAATGGAGTTGTAACGGAGACGAAAGATGGGATAATGAAGACCAACGCGAAAAAGAAATGCGTTTGCTCAACGAGAAAATGTCGAATTTGAAGGCACAGCATGACTTGGAGAGAATGCATCGTCAAGAATTGGAGTGCGAACTGTCGGAACTCATTGGCGAGAATCAACAACTCGAGCAACAACTACGAGTTTTCATTCAACAGGCCGAGAACTGGCAACAAGAGATTCGCCTGATCAAATCAATCGATAAGTCCTCGGAATCCCGAGGAAGTAATAGAGACAGTGCAGAAATTGACATGGATGACTCAGTTGTGTTATTGAAATCAAGACCATCTAGTATTGTTTTTGATCAAAAACCGGCTGAAGTTCAATGCTCACCCGAAGAAACTTCTCTAAAAAAGACGGCACCGTCGTTTCTGTCGGAGCTTGACAATCAGTATCATGAACTCTCGCGCAAATACGACGCGCTCCTTGAAAAATGTCAAAGTGGAATGAACAAAAACCATTTATCAAATGTAAATACTATACAACGGGCAATTCAGGCGCCCCCAGAGGACGAGGTTGAAGGTCAAAGAGTGTTTGAAATGGACTATGACATTAGGCCACGAAGACGGGCGCACAGCGACACCACATCAATGGCGACATCTTACAAAACTGGCGACTACAAGAAAATCTTATCCGCTATTTACGAGAAAATTGCAGAGACCAAAAATTTTAAACCTTGACAAGAAAATTTGTGACTCCTTTGTTTGCATCTTAACGGTTCAAAAAACAAAAAAAAACTACGAAAAAAGGTTGAGGAAACTTGCACTCAACTTTTAAATTTTAAGATTTTGCTTGCACACCAACTTATTAAGGAAAAAGGAAAATATTCATACTCATTGTCCTTACTGAAGCGGTCTCTCAATTTCGTGCCAATTTATCGACCGTGGAAAACATGTTAGACAAGATCGATCAACATCAAAGTTGACCGGTATCGAGTATTTAGATCTGGTTTCCAAAATCCCTTTTAAGATTAAAAGACACAATACACGAGTCAATGCGACTTCTCAGTTTAACAGCTTTGCTTTAATATGAATAAGTTTTAATTTACAGTCTGCGACAATCATTGATTAATGTGGCACTCGGCCACCTCTGCTTTTCCTGAGTTCATCAGAACTATTACAAGTTAACCGATAAAATTGTTGTAATAATATAACCGACTGAGAAAGAGTAATAAATTTATTTTGTAATTAAAAGATTATCATACTAAAATAAAGAAAATTAATAAGCAACCTTTGTTTACTTTAAAAAATCCGCGCCTGCAACTGGTGAAAACCGATCACGTGATTTCGGTTTGTTTGTCACTAACCGGCAAGACCATTCGGCAAAAAAATCATAACCTATAGCCGAGTCTTCAAAAAATTCAAACCACTGCCTACATCAACCAAAATGCTTTTTTAATTGAGCTTTTACTCCAGTCCAGCGAAAGTTGTCCTTTATCAGAGACCAATTTGGCGGGCTTTTTGGCGCACGCAAGCGATTTTCCCGCCTTTTAGATAAATTTGAAGTTTGGGTTTCTTGTGAAGCAGTTTGCGACATTTTTGATCAGTTTTCCAGTTTGATTTTTTAAAATGGAATTCAACCCTTTGCCAGATTTACTGAATACCGGCTTTACAATTGTTGAAATTGGTTTGTTTTATGGTGGCGAACATTTGGGATCGAAAATATGCAGATACCTGACTTGTTTTGACAAGATCACTTCAAGATGGCAATTCTTGGTCAGTATTAATCGGGGATGGCGACGTGTGAAAACACTTCAAATACTGGTTGTGTTCTTCTAATGTTTTATTAAAATATTGAACTTACTTCCTAAAAGACATGCTGATAAATTCTAAAACAAGGTATTTGCTACATTTCTTTTACGATCTAATTTAAGCTTTTGACAAATTTCAGTGAATGCTTCGCTACTTGCTTCTGAAAATTATATTCTTCGCGTTAATTTTTAAAAGTTAGCTTCGCTTCGCATCGTGCACTGATCAAATTTCTCGTTCATTGTATCGCCAGCGCGTGGGTGTGTTTGTACACAAACTCACATCCAGCAACTAACCCTTAATTAAGTTTGTATGAAGTGGTCCTGAAAGTGTAGAAACGAAATTTAACGAAACTCGAACTGGCATAAAAGTTTTACGTTGTTTAACTATATATAGATAGATCAAAAGATTCGAACTACTGTTAGCACAAAATATGTCGTGCTAAAGTTAATAAGTTAATACAACGATACTTGTATTTTGTGCGGTGTAATTACCACATAACCTCTTAACTCCTAAATACACTCAAAAATAAGATGAAACGCATATTTTTTTGCTGAAAATCAAGTTTTTTCTTCAAGCCTAGGTTAATATTATTTGCAAAAGTACTTAAGCAGTTCTAGATATATGGAACTAAAATGACTGGCAAAGGCTTTCTGACAAAAGGTGAGATTAAAAAACCTCATCACTTCAACCTCGTTCCCAAGGCTTTCCCTATGTGGTGCGTGAAAGGAAAAAGCTGAAAGCTGGGCATTTTCAATCTTTTTCTCAGAGCTTTTGCCTATGTGGTGCGTGATAGGAAAAATCCTGGAACCGATGTATAATAAAAGCTGACCGCTTGGCATTTTCAACCTCTTTCCCAGGGCTTTTCCCTATATGTGGTGCGTGAAAGGAAAAATCCTGGGAACGAGGTAGTGTTCACTTAAAATTAAAATAATAAAGCTGACGCTGGGCATTTTCGACTGCGCTCAAATACTAACCGGACACTAGGTCAAATTGTTTACATTTACATTACAATAATTTCCAAATAGAACTAAGCTAATCAGCATATTTAAAATTTCTTATAAGATTATACAATTACAAACCGACTTTAAGCAGTGGTTTCCGGCCTCTTACAAAGAATGAGTACAATAAATTTTATCAGCAAGCCATATCGGCACTGCGAAAACTTGAAAGGGCCCGCACAGAATCACGTGTCGGCTTATATCAGACATTTCGAGTAAACAGAGAGTGAATGATGGTTGCTTATTCAAGGAAAAACTATTTATATAAAATGCTTCTTTATCAAACTACTCTTCGTTTATAAAACTAAATACTCCTATCTTGATAACTTAAGTTTATCAAAATTATTGGGAATAACTTCTGAGATCGTTTTAAATAGTCAACCTGTTGATAAGATGTTTCTCAGTTGGATGAAGAAGGTAGCGACAGCGCTTTCAGTTGTACTCTCAACCTTCGTGAGACGATTCAAAGATGTGGACCTCTTCCAACCCGGTCTGTCCGCGATGAGTCCACATTCTATATCTAGCCAAGTCTTTCCGCGTAACCATTCCCACCACCTAAACAAGATAAATGAAGGAGCATCAACAAATTATCTGGGATAGACCTTCGTATTAGACGTCCAACCCCAGGTGTGGGAAACTAGGGACGTTAAACGAAAATGATGACGATGATAATGATGGTGATAGTGATGAAACCTTCGTATTTGATACAAAAAGAAAGCAAACCTCAAAGTAATTTAAAACCTCATGATGGTAAATGTGAAACAATGATGATTATCTGTGGAACAACAAAAAATCAAGATACGAGGGTGCAAGCTATGATTGCAATAGTAACTGTAGAGAAGAACAATAGGACCACATTGCAAGAGAAACAGTTGTAATCGTATAAACATAGTGAATAAGATGACAGTGAATTGCCAAGGGTGACCAAAACTGAGATGCTTTAGTGAAAATTGCAAATAACGACCAAAAGGTGATGAAAAGACCGAACTGTGTTCACCTCATTCTTGTGGTCTACCACCACGATATGCCGGAGTCCCAACGCTCTAAATAATCGGAAAACTCGCGGTAGCGAAACATTCTGTAAACGAAAAAACTCTGATCAGTAAAAGTCTGGAGAAAAGTTTAAAATGGAATGCTTTGCATATGATTTAGAGTACATACCTCGTGAACAGTGTAAGGAGATGGGTTCATGAAGGGCCTTAAGTCCATGTAACACTCTCTTTCCCTTTGAGATATGTTCACGTTCTGAAAAACAAAACACGTTTATAATACATAACCGTTCAAAATCAAGCTTACTGCACGTTTGCTACTACTTATTGATAGTGGCATCACAAATAATAATTTAATAAACTGAATTACAGGGGAACTAATCTAACATTTGTTTCCGGATCAGACAGAAAACAACATCGGCATGGTTCGGCACAAGCTAAAAGAAATAGCTAGTGAGCTTTGTTCTTAATGTTTTCCAGTTACAGCTAAATAAGCACTCCTTTTATCACAATACAAATCTTTATTTGTTCTCTTTCAAAGGTTCTTCAAAACCAATCTTTAAATTGAAACAGTAAATCACAATTACCGAAATGGTAAAAATTTTATAAGGGGTAAAATACAAAACAAAATTTAAATATAAAGAGAAGCCAAACATTCATAAAAGGGATAAAAAGTTATTGAATGAACCTGGACATCCCACCCTGGAAAATCTTCATTCAAGCAAACAGCCTAAACAGCCTCAGCTTAATAGGACGATTTAAATTATTCTAAATCTAGTCAAACTAAACTCTAATATTCCCTCAAATTAGAATCAACTTTCAATTTCAAACTATTTACGTTGTCGCTTTTAGCCTACATTTTACAAATCTTTATCTCCTTTCTTTTGTAAATTTAGATTGCACTCCCGTTCTTCAATCTGAGACAAAAGAGTTGAGACTTTTTAAGTTTCATATATAATTTTTTGACGGCAGGCTCCCTCCCCCCTCCCCCCATACAATGTTGTTTTTCATCCAGAAAATTAGATCAAAATATCGGATCAACATTGAAATGGGGGAAAGGGGGGGCGGCTTAGATTTTGCGATGATCAAAAACGCTCTATTAGTTGTTATAATTGGTTAAAAGTCTCAAGGTATTTTGGCCGGGATTGTAGATTTAAGGTACCAATTTTTTGGTACTAAGGACACACTCACACCCTTTCGTTAGCATTGCATGTGCCAAAAAGGTTCAACAGAGCCAAAATAACACATAGACAAGCTTGTTTTACCTTAACACTCTATCATCATAATTATTTATAGGTGTGTGACCATGGCCAATTCTTGTTTAAGTTACCTGTTTATTTCTTGTAGTACTGTATTTTAATACAAACATATTCTGTCATCAAATCACGATCTTTTTCTTATTTATAGGTGGAGCATTAAGAATTTCTGCTCAAGAGGAAACTCTCTGGCTTGACAAGTATAAACCAAAATCGGAGGTGCTTCACTTTTTAGTAGTTTTACCAATTGAAATTCGTTTTTTCCTGGAAACAGAATTTTTTAATGGTGTAGTTTCTTAACCCTTTCAGACCCAGTCAGTTATCAATACTCAAAGTTTCTCCTTCCATAACACATACAAAAATTAATAAAACATTTGGTAATGAGAAAATGATAATTGATTAAACAAAGCAAACTACTGAAGATTCAATTCAAATTATTTAAAACTTGTTCAATGAAAAGTGTGGGCTCAAGTTGGGAGAATTTAACAATATAACTGGGACTGAAAGGGTTATTTGTACGCATGCATAACTGGGATTAAAGAACTTCCTTTACCAAACCAGTAAAAAAAACGCTTATCCCACAAGGATGAGAATGCCAGAAACATTCACAAAACATGAATTAATTTTGTTCCTCTTTTAGCTTTTTCAGTTTCTTTTAAACATCTCCAGTAAGTGATCTTTAACCTGTTTCCCAGCATGCATGCGCTTGTAATGGTGAGAAGTGGAGGCTTCGTCAAAATACATGAAAAATGGAAATCAAGCAATCTAGTGCGGAATTGAACTTTAACTAACAGCTAAACTTGTTTTACAAGTTTTTTAAATTCGATGTAAAGGCCTTAAAAGGTTTTAAATAGGATAATTTGTGGAAATCCAAACAAAGGAATTTGTACGAACCCTGCCTAATTTAATTATTATAATTATATAAAAGCTCAATGATTTTGTAAGAATTTCAAGGGCAAGATATTGCATTGCGAGCATCCGCTCAAGGATTGGAGTGTACCAAGGTACATATAGGCGATCAAAAGCGGCAGGCAAGTGATGGAAGATAGAATAGCTCCGGATGAAAAAAATATGGTTCAACCAATCAAGCAAATTATAGAAGGGATAAAAAAAAAAAAACAAAAAAACAGAAGTTCATAATTCTCGATATGAAAGAAGGAACTTTTGGTGATTCAATATGAGCTCTATACCAAAGAAATGGCATCGAGAGCTCTAATTTATGTGAGGTCTGTTTCATCTGGTTATTTAAAAGGATAGTACTTCTTCAACTGTACCCCACTCCTTCCGAAACGTCACTTTTGTGCATTCCATATGGCGATGTTTTAATTTTTGAACGTAGTGTTGATTAAACCACGCATTTCCACGAATTTCTATTAGGATCATGACAAGTCATGGAATTTCGATTATGGTCATGGAAAGTCATTGAATTTCGATTAGGGTCATGGAAAGTCATTGAATTTTGATTAGGGTCATGGAAAGTCTTGGAATTGTGATTAGGGTCATGGAAAGTCATGGAATTTCGATTAGGGTCATGGAAAGTCATGGAATTTCGATTAGGGGCATGGAAAGTCATGGAATTTCCATTAGGGTCTTCCTCTTCCCTCTCCTTCTCTTCCCTCTCCTTCTCTTCCCTTCCCTCTCCACCTGTTCTCCTCCTCCTCCTCTTCGCTCTCCTTTTTTTCCGCTTCCCTCTCCTTCACTTCCTTCTCTTCCCTCTTCTTCCTCCTCGTCTTACACATGTTGGTGCAATCGTCCTAAAACAAAAGCATAATTGGACAAGCCAACAAAAGAATGGCACTGCATTTTTTTTTGAGGAATGACATTGCACTTTTAGCGATTGCATTGATCATCCTAAGATAATTTATGTGTGTGCATCATTTTATTTCTGAGTTTGGAATTCAATAATATACAAAAATAATATGTTCCGCTGCATTTGATTTATTTGGTGCTACGCATCCTATGGTAATTCATGCAGGAACTGCAAAAGAAGAGGTATGTCGGTCCCAACTATACTACTTCTTTCTGTCAGATCACATTGTTTGAATGTTAGTAACTGGCTTAGGTGAGAGCTTCCATAATTTATTTATGTTCCAAGCACCTCAATGTTCATGTAGCTATCATTTATCCCAAAACCTTTGTTAGAGCTTGTAATTGCGGCTACAGTAGGTGTATCTAAGTTTTCTCATTGGTTCTTTTTCAGGTAGAACTTGTGGTGCATAAAAAGAAGGTAGCCGATGTTCGTGACTGGATTTTGACTCACCTTTGTCAAAAGGTAAAGAAGTTTTGTTCAAAGACAAACAAAATAAAGCAATCAGCTAAAAGGAAATAGTAAAAAAGTTGTGATAAAAACAGGGCTGGGCTATTCAAAGGTGGATTAAATTTAACCCTGGGTTAAGCAAAAATGACAGCAGCAACTTCTCTTTTTTTCTTTAAAAGTACTGTTCAAATTTTGCTAGAAAAAACTTTTTAACTTCAAATTGCAAACAATTTAACCACTGGTTAAAAATTTAACCCTAGGTTAGCACTAATCAGTTTTTGAACAACTGGACCCAGGATTTTAAGGTGTAGACCGTGTTCTGTGACCAAAATTAGTTCTGAACGAAAAGCAAATTTTCCTAAATACTTATTTTAAATATAACTTATCAAGAGGACCGAAAACAATGATGAAATTGTATACGGATAGACCCTGTGCAAAAATGGCGGTGATGTTAATAATTCTTTTGTCTACATTCAAAATAGCCCTACAAGCCTCGTTTGTGGTAAGATATTCTTTTGAAAGTTTAACTCAAGAACGAGACTAGTAGGGCTGTTTTGAATGTAGACAAAAGAATATTTAAACCGCCTCCATTTTTGCATAGAGTCTATAAAGCAACTTTTAAAATACAATTAAAACTATTCACAGCTGACTGGGTCCGATCCTCTTTTGCTCACAAAAACTAAAATTCAACAGATTGAGAAGAGTGAAATAAGTGGAACTGGTACAGACCTGAGAATTCTAGTGCTCCAATGAGGTCTTAGAGAGAATCATCTGATGAGTTAGAAACTCCTTCAAAATGACTAAACGACTTCAAACTTGGCTTGAAAAAGAGCTAAACTTTTAGTAAAGTTGATTATGCGGAGAAAATGACGTCACGATCTAACTATTTTTGTGTGTTGCTGCAGTTATCAAGAGCTCAAAAGAACATAAATCTGTAATAGCGGACTCAGAAAAAGTAGCTCCTGATGCCAATACTTTGTTACATGGACTAAAATCGCCATTCGATCTGTAAAGATAGGTTTTAGTAAAACCAAGGAACAGTTTCAGAATATAAATAATATTTAGTACACGTTTGGTACATACTAGGCATGTAATTTTTTCAAGTGGAATATGCCACTCGTCACTTGTATTTTGCGTATACACTCGAGCCTTTAACTACTTTATCTCATATGTCAAGTGTCAAAAAGCGATGCCACAAAATGTGCGAGACTACACTTTTACCTAGCAGGAATAATTTAATACTCAATGCTGAAGTATAAAAGACAAAAACGTGTAAGAAATCAAATCGAATCAAAAGATTTGCTCTCTAATGCAATCTACTCAAATGAAAAAAAAAAAGTCCAGTGTATTATGTCTTCTAAAATATAAAATTGCTCTTCAGTTTTTACACAAGATTATCAAACTGACTGGAAAGCATTTTGATAGAAAAATTGGGCAGTTTTTCATTTTCTTGTTCCATGCTTTACAATTTTATCGAGAAACCCTTTAGCTTGTTTGCTGGTACGCACGTACGTACAACCACTGGCGGGAAAATAGCTTGCAACCACTTCATAGTGGGAAAGCAGAGTGGAATACCACCTGTTGCATACCACAGAATATGCAACTGCTTTCCTGACTTCTGATTGGCTGTATTTTCTATAGCATGGGATAAACAGTGTTATGCCAAAGTCCTTGTAACACTTCAGGTTTCATGTCATAACTCAAATATTCATTTCGGCCTAGAAACATTTAAGCTTATGTTTAGTCAGAGAAATTAAAGCACTGTTTTTATAAATCCAATGAGCATCTGCTGCAAGTAATATGCGCATTGTTTTATAGCCTAGTTTACCCCTACCTTGTTTATTGTGTTTCTGTATGGGGATCAACGCTTACTTCAAATCTAAACAGTATATTTTTATTACAAATGAAAGTAATTCGAATTATATCTAAAAGTGATTTCGATGTCTATATAGAATCTTTATTCAAAAATCTGAAAATTCTAAAGTTTCAAGATATTTGTAGTTTTCACACTTTAAAATTCGTATATTTATTTAAAGAAGGTTTCCTCCCTAATATGAACGAAATGTTTTTACTAACTAATCAGCTTCATTCTTATAACACTAGAAACTCTAATTCATTTCACATATTTAACTGTAGAACGAATATTAGACAGTTCGGCATTCGCTTTTGTGGACTAAAATTAATTAACTCAGTTACTTTCCTGTTGATATTAAAAAGAACCAAAAATATTTCC
>JANCMA020103745.1:0-14906 GCA_024336925.2 Zoanthus solanderi
GCAACAACAAAATATCAACGTTAATCTAGCAGTTTCTATGTGTATAGACACAATAAACTATTAATGAGTACTGAACAGTTTTCTATAAATATTTTCAAAACTAGTATTGATTGATTGTTTAATATTGACAACAGAAACAGCTTTTATCAATAACTGAAAATAGATCAATCATAAAAGTGGAAAACTTTACTCACCTTCTAATTCTAATCAATTACTATATTTTGTTTGTTAAATTTTTAGTAAATTAACTTCACCCTTTTTTAAATTTACAATATATGCTGTAATTTAATTATTACACTGAAGACTGTATTGGACATGCAAAAAATTAATGTCTTTTTAATGCTCAAAAAACGACAGCAGTCCCAAGACTTAAAAAGCATAAAGTACTGGAGCTGTGAAAACCTTTTTAATTTTCTAAATTTAGTATTACTAAAGGGTTTACTTTTTATCTAAAAGATAAAAAAAAAAAAGCAATATACATGTACTGTAGGAACTTTAAAGAAAATTGAAAGTGACAAAATTTCACCTGCTGATCCATCAACTGTTCCAGATCCTGAAAGCCTTGCAACATGATCTACTCCAATTCGCTCAGCCTCTTCTGTAGCCAGAGTGTATTGAATTTCAATGAAGAGCATTCGCGCCTTAGAAGAAATGATAAATAAACATTTTTGGCATACTAACAAGTGCTTAGATTCTCACAAATTAGTCTACCAATCGAAAGTGGCTCACACAAGAATGTTTAAGATATCTAGGATGCCCTAAGTAGAATAGACAAACAAAACAGCGGCACTACTACCCTACCCTACCCTATCTTAACCTACCCTACCCTATCTTAACCTACCCTATCCTATCCTACCATACCTTACCTCAAGATTATTATTATAACAATGAGCGTGATGAGCATGTTAGGTGCTCACTGATCTATCATCAATCCTTTCTAATGGCTATGTGACCTGCTTCAAATAACACATGGTTATAGATGTCATTTTTTACCTTAATGAAATGCTCTAAATGATATAATTGTTTCAAAGAAAAGATGGGTATAAAATGTTTGATTATTTATGGAGAAATTGTTTCCTGAGCTACAGTACCACATAAGGCTAGCTTCTCTCTCTTCTTGATAATTGAATCTTTGACTCCATGGAAAAGCTTAATTTGACATAACTTTACATAAATGTACAAACTACATTTTCATGAAAAATGTTTTAATTTGTAAGTAACTAACTCACGACCTTGAAAATTACAGAAGGATGCACCTCTAAATTATTATTAAGCTATGAGGGCAACTAGCTTAGTAGCAAAGATTAAGACTTCTCAAAGAGCATAATATTTACATGTATATCAACGAATTCTTTGATAATTATAATACTTACATTCCCCTCTACTATGTCCATCACTGACTCAAACATGCTAATTGGTAACTACAAGATAATGAAAAAAATCAAAATATTAAAAACTTCCCTAAACTACAACTAAAAAGAGGAAAAATAGAAAAAAACCTGTATAGTCAGCATAATTACTTTGTAACTACCATGTTACGCAACACTGTACTAAGTGTTTCAATGTTTCGAATTTATTGCACACTTATAAAAAAGAAACAAATAAAAATTAACTATAAAAGCCAATATTTAATAGTGTACAGTGACCAAAGTAGCCAATGAGCATTTGAATTGGTCACTGACATGTTGTTTTATCTTGGCATTGACTGTATGTAAAATTTAAATTGGAATTAATTTAAATTAGTATTAACATTACTAAGCTAAAGCTAAATCCTTTACGAGCCACGTGGCCCAAGGAGCCGATACTTATCTTCAGTTTCTGTAGTGTTAATTGGATGAGAGTATTTGACTCCCCCTAGATGGGGCACTGATCCATCACAGGTTAGCTGCCAGCAGATGCTGGTTCTCAATTACCTACCTTGGAAGGACGGAAAGCTGAGTCATCTTAGGTGGAAAAGAAGGTTGCACAAATGTTCAAATTTTGGCAGAGCTGGGGATTGAAGTGGGGACCTTCTAATCAGAAGACAGAGATTTTTACCAAATTTGTCAACCATGCCATGCCCATATTAACATTAATAATATCATTATTGTAAGAGAAAAAAGATAATACACAAACGCAAGTTAGAATAAAAGGAAAAGATGTTGTACATATTGCACAACATTATTTTATATAGTTAACAGTTACAAATTATGGTCAGTTTTGAGAAGTACTGTAGTCATAGATTAGTGAAGAGCACTTGTGCTGACAACAATATTAAACTGTCAACAAGGTATGGAAACTTTATTTCAAACTTCTGTTTGAAAAAATTTTTATTGATTTCAAAAAAACAACATTTCTTACAATAAAAAGCTTACAATCAGCTATAAAACTATTTAATATCCAGATGAAATCACTCAAAAGCGAGCAGCATCAAGCCTCAGTCCAGAATTATGACAAGATCAGCATGCTTTCTCCTTTGTTGATTACAAAGTGTAACTACGGACAATTATACACAAAGGAGTTTGAATGATCAATGTAACAGTACAGAAGGAATCATGGCAAAAACATTCACAATGATTTATTTTAAACAGAGTCAAAGAATGATATATCAATAATTTTAGAAATAGCCTTGTACACACTTTGAGAGCGTAACCTACAAAAAAACACTAGACATTATTTTCTTAAGGTATCAATTTTTTCAGAGCTATGATTATCTCTTAAAATATTTCCTCTACTTATGTACTGTAATTGGATGACCTAAACAGGACATTAGCAGGGCTTGAAATTAAAAAATATTCCAAGTTGCCTAGTTTGGTGATTATCAAAGAAAAAAAGGTCGCCAAATGCAAAAATGCAGTCGCCAGATAATACAAGTACAGAAACTCACATAAGAGCCTCATTTAATTAGCATTGCTGTTTGGCTTCTGGTAGATTGTGGCTGCAGTTATGGGACAGACTGCAATACTCGATCTTGAATGACTTAACTGACATGAAAACATGAAGGAAAAAATTCCGGGGGAAAATGAATGCCAGGAATCCATGGACAGAGGAAGAGCCAGTTGCAAAGACATTTAGTACTTGAACACTGATAATAAATGACTGAGACTGTTTTATGCGAGATTTAATTTGGAATTCCTTTTGCAGAAATGCAGAAGCAAGACTTTGAAAACTGTTTCTCACCTTTTAAGCTTTTATATATCAAAGGATCATAGTCGCCAAAGTGGCGACTAAAGTCTAATTTTTAGTCGCCAAGTTCAAAGTTTTAGTCGCATTGACGACTGTATCAGTCATAATTTCGAGCCCTGATTAACATACTCAAAACAATAAGCAATAAATCATGTTAGTGAAAACCAATAGAAATTGCAGAACAGTTTATCAAGAAAACTTTGTACTCACATCATTGCCAGTTCTTGCTAAGGGATTCAACTTGAGGAATAATGGACTCTCATTGATTTCACAGACCTACGATAAGACAATCTCTATTTCAATTTAAAAATTTAAGCAATATCTGTAGGCATACTCAGTCTGAGGTCAAAATTCTAAAATTGAACAGCTTGGTAACTTCTTTCAGAAAAACACTTTTAAAAATCTCTTGAAAATAAAACAGATATTATTTTTTACTTCTGACCGATATTCAACCAAAAAAAAAATTTTCTCAATGTAATAGAAAACAAATTTAATAATAATAATAATAATAATAAAAATCATCATCATCACCATCATCATCATAAAAACAACAATAATGATTCCAACCTGCTTGTGAACTCTAATATCCTGCTCTGATGGTGGTCCACCTGTCATATACCATCCAAGGAAATCCAGATTCTTAAAAACCTGACGAACTATAAAATATGCAAAAAATGCAATGCCTTAGTTACTGATGAGGTAAAATTCAAAGTTTAATACTAAAATATTGAATTTAAATGGAGTTTGAAGTAATTTTCTACACTGTGAATTAATATGGTTGTCTTACACTGTTCTTCTTTCGTTCTGTAATAATCCATGTTGATCACAATATCAGCATTTTCACCACCTTTAAATTGCAACTCAAAGGAATTAAATATTTCAACATTTCGACCTTCTTGGGTTCCAAGTAAAGCACCAATCACTGAGAAACAAAAAAAAGTTGATCAAAGTGTTTAGCTTTACTATATTATGGGAGAATTTCCGTGCTGGAGCGTACTTATTTATGGATGCACTTTCATCGCCTATATTACTATAGAAGTTAGGGTCTGGGTAAGGGTTAGTTTGCATGACTAAACAATAGTACGCACCAGGGCAAAGATTTTACCTTAAAATCAAGTAACAAACAATGCGAAAATAACTAGTAAATGGTGGCATGATGTTTGTTTTCTTATTTAGTTATTATTTGTTTGAGAAATGTTTATCTGATACCTTGGGGATTAGATTTTCCTTCTTGTGCTTTTATTCTTGTGTAGTGCTCCGAGATATTCATTATAACAAGGGGATGTAATGCAACTGAAACACTCCCAGTCACTCCAGAACTCGCCATAACTTCACCTCCACTTTTCTCTGGAATCTCCATTGGTGTCGCCATCTTGATTCAAGTTGGCGCTGTGGAGCCACGCCTGCTAGAAATCAAAACACAGGCAGCCCCACAGGCAACCCAAGCAAAAAATCAGTGTGGACTGAAATTTTAAATTAGTAAGTGAACCAACATGAGTAAGAGCTCGGACTAAGCTAGCAACTTCAGCCGTCGCCAGCAGGCTCTTAGCGCCTGCGGACATTTGTTAGTTAGATATGCGTGCGCATAGGCGAGCAGCGCCTGTCTGTTTTAGTTATTGTTATTAGTTCGCCATTTTGCGACCACAGTTAGTTGTTCTGACTGTCCCTTCGTCACGGTGTTCGACTTATTTACTGGCGCGTAGACAGCTGTTTCGTTCTTTTTGGGACTCGTCAGTACGGTGTTGAAGCTATAATGAGCAGCCAACTAAAGTCTAGCTGTTTATCATGCAAAGTTGTAACCCAATACCGACTCCAAAAACGTACCGTTCACTGACAAATTGAGAACTATGAACTGACAAAGCAATCCTGTGGAGATTCGCATGGCCAAAACCGTTCACTGACAAATTCATTTCAACATAGTTTTCCAGCCATTCATTTTATTTTAGTCATGTTTCATAGATTTCGTTGCTGGGTAATTTTTTCAGATCCTACGCGATACCGCATTTTGTATACGGTGTTCATAACTTGCAGTCTATATTTACAAATACAGTATTTGTATGGAATCAAGCTCACTATAAAACTAAATGACAGTTATAAAATTAGCATTACAAAACTCAAACGAAACTGTAGAAAATATGCAAGTAATTAAATTGTTGAGTGTCCATATATTTATATTTTTGTTATTGCTATTTTAATATTTTATTGATATAGTAAATGAGTTTAAGATCTTACAAGAACATCTATTAACAATAACCATTTAACAACGAAGAATGATTTTGTATCATGTTTAAAAAGTAGTCAGCTCAATGTTAAAAGCTGGGCTTCCTGTGGTACCTCACTCACTTGCTGTTATTCAAACTTGGTTATATACTTCATGCCAGTATGTTCAATTCAGGGCAGGACCAGCACTCAGGGTATTAATTGAGAAGAAGGCGTTGCCTTTGCAGTAATATCTGCAAATGGTTTGATCTTCACATCTGTCTCGGATAAGGACGTTACCCCGTAGGCCCAGTCACCCCTCTATCGGGGGACTTAAAAGAACCCACGCTTATGTCTAAAAGAGAAAGGTTACTGATCCCGGTGTTGTGGTCTGTCTTCTTCACTGACGGCATTTACAGTTGTGAGCCGTTGTTGCGGACTATCTAAGACCCTCGTCTGTTAAAACTCTGTTAAAGCGCTTAGAGCTCTAAGGATAAGAGCTAATAAAAATGGTATTCTATTAATTTTATTTATCCATTATTTATTATTTTCATGATTCATATTGTGATCATTATGGTCGTTATTTCTCAATACAAAGCATTGGATCTTAGTTACAGTGAGTGCAGGCACCAACCAGCTACCAAACAGCTCATGAACCGGGATATTTGGGAACTAAGCACAAATCTTAACACCATCGCTGTCCCTACTAGAGGTGTTTTCTGCACATGCTTAACGCGCATTTGTATCCCCACTTGTTGTTCCAACAACAATCGGAATTGCAGCCATTTTGCGCATGTCCCACAAACGTGCAATCTCGTCCCAATCTTGTTGCCAGAGCCCGCGTTCCTTGTGGCCAGCGCCAGGAAATGGAGCTCTGGGATAATTCATTTTCCGGAAACCCAGATTCTGGGTGGTGGTGCATGCGGCCAAAAGCAAAAGTACGAATCATTTCCATGGATCAATGCAATTTGCATTAAGGAAATTAGGTAAAGCAGAAGCATTTTTCTTAAATAGACAGCAGCATGAAATTTTGAAGGCAGTCGCCATAAAAAGAAAGATGTGTTATCAGTTTTACCTACTGGATCAAAAAGCGACACGGGATGATCTATAATTTTGCAACAGGCTCAACAGATTTTAGTTTTGGGGTCATTTACGGCCTTTGTTAGCGTTCTTTCAGCCATTGTATTTGTAACTTTTCTATTTCGAGCGCAAAGATGTCAAATCAATCAGCTGTTATCTGTTTACTTTCGGTTAACTGCAGTCAATCCAGTGCTGACCAGAAGAAGCACGGGCTCTGGGAACGAAATTGATTTCATTCTTCAATGGTTTGTACTTCTCAATCTTTTCTAGTTCTTTCTCACTTACTCTGACATCACCAGGTATCGCAAAACCTTCATTTTCTTTTTTAGTACTACAACGATGTCCGATGGGCAGGCCTCAATCTCTTAGTCACACTGGATCATCACATCTTACAACAGCTTATAATTCTCTTTCTCAATGAACCCATTCAGCTTGTGACCGTTTTTTAGTTCTGTCCAGTTCGTATTTTCACAAAGATGTATGCGCCAGTGACCATACCTTGCAACATTATCTTATGCCTTCGTTTCTACTCTCTATGATACCAAGGTGTTTATTATATGAATACTTATTCATACATTTGGGAATCTCCACCCCGCTGTTAATCATGTCATTCATTTGAGCTGCCATTAAACTATTATCATTATCATTATCATGATCATTATCATGATCATGATCAGGATCAGGATTAGGATTAGGATTAGGATTAGGATTAGGATTAGGATTAGGATTAGGATTAGGATTAGGATTAGGATTAGGATTATGGTTATGGTTATGGTTATGGTTATGATTATGATTATGATTATTATTATTATTATCCGCTGGTAAGTGTTATTCTTTATACAGACCAAATCAGTATATAGACAAATTTTCAAATTTTCATTCATTTACTGCCTTAAATCACAAGAGCTTTATGTCTGAATAAGATAATGTTTGAGCATGCATATGGACAGAAACTATAAATTGACACCAAACAAACGTTTTGAAATAAAATGTTCATCTATGTAGAAACAATCAGCTTGTTCTTTTTGTTACTAATGTATTTATCACAGAAAATGCCTTTAACACTTAGTTAAAGATAGTTTTCAAAAAAATATACTTATCTTCGAAGTTGTAAGCAAATTACCGTTTTAGAAAGAAAGTGTTCTTCAAGCCGAATGCCCAGTGAGCTACAGAGATTCACATGAGGAGCAAACGTCCATATAAAATTAACCTTTTCTTCAGGATTTTTGTTAGAGAATATAATAATAACGACTTTATTTAAGGTGTCAAGTCTTATTTAGCTGGCCAAAGGCCTACTAATTGGGGATACCATCTATAGTATAACACTCGAAGGTGGACGGAGACTTTTTACATGACAGACACAAATACATAAACACAGATATGTCTCTGAAGGCCTGTGGTTTAACGTCCTTATCCGAGAAGACGCGAAGGTCTAACCATTTGCAGATGTTAAAGCAAAGGTAGCAACTTCTCCTCAATTATTTTAAGACCCTGAGTGTTGGTCCGGCGGGAATCAAACCCGAACCTAGGTCCCGCACGGTAGTCTGGCACCTTCTCGACTAGGCTAACCTAACGACGTTAATCTTTAATATATGAACTGGTGAGTAGACCTCAGAATGCGTACGCCTACACGACAATATTCGCACAATATTTTCTGGCAAGAAAAATGGCATATTGAAAAATGTAATTTTGTATATTGGATCCAAACTCCATTAACTGGTATTATTGTTTATAAAAAAGAAAAGTTAAAAGATGATTAAATGCTAGCAAATTTAAAGTTTAGGAGCCGTTTGCAAGTCTGAACTTTCGGTGATCTACCAAAGTGATCAAAAACCGCATAAATCTATAATGTTTTAGACGAATCAAAAATTTCATTTCTCTTTCTATGCATAAATCTATAGTGGTTGAAACATTTTGCTTTTAGTAAGTATTGGCGGTTACTTAGTACGACTTATCTACGACAACGTACTTGACATACGTTTCCAGTTTCTATTTTATCAAAATAATCCGGAAGAGAGTAACAGATAGATTAATAGGTATATACAAGCAACACCTCGATTGCAAATGAATTTAAACGTAATTTGATTGGCACCGCTTTGCATTGTTGTTGCATTGTGTATAGCTAGCCATTTACAAATAAAAGATCTTTTAATTGTCAAAGCAAAACTTGCGTATCATTTGGACCAAAATACTTTCTAGAAGGTTCAACAACTCAATTGAAAACGTCGTGGTTTAAAGCAAACCCCGTAATAAAGCAATGAAATGTAAACTTAGCCTGCAACTAATAGCTCTTTAAGAAGTCTGAGGAGCCATTTCTCAAAAAAAAAAATTGGCGAGAATGTATGCTTTGACCGAAATATTTATCTCTTTCATCTTACTAATTGGCTAAGAGAACCTGCAGTCAATTTTCTACTTTTATCACTTGTATTTCTTTTTGCTTTACCTGCCTGGGAAAATTTTCTTTATAAACTTGTTTTTCTTTCCATTTGTTTAACCGATGTACTTATTCAGTTATTGCAATTTTGTCGGCGAGTAAACATTAGCAACAGAATAAAATCAATTACAATCGTCTCGACTGTTGTTAGAAGTAGAAAGAAAGCGAGAAATGGATGAAAAGAGCGTTTTTTTTTACAATAGCATTGTAGTTTTTGCACTACACGTGTTGTACTAAGAGACATCGGCAAAGAAAAGATTATTTTGCAAGTAAGTTTGGTAACACAGGAAATTTATCAGTATTATATTACATGTTACAGCCTTTTTGAAACCTCAAATGTTTTAAAACTAGTTTGAACGTAAACAGAATATGTATCGTATTTATTTAGAAAGCAAAATGATACTTGGCAAATATCCATACTTTTATGCAATTTTTTAGTCGGTTTCGCTGCTTAAGTTACCTTTCAGCGTTTCGACACAAAATTTATTGAAGTATACGCTATTTGTTTGTATAAAAAAGTTATGATTTTATTGTTGTAATAAGATTCAATTTTACTAGCTCAATAAATTTAGCATGGATAGTTTCTCAGAACTTGTTGAATCCATGGTTTTTGCTAGGAAGCAGTTATGATTAGAACTTACGTCATAAAGTCTTGCTTGAATATCTTCCAGATTTGTTTAAACTTCTAGCTAGAAATTTCTATATTCGATCAACCAGTGATGAACTTTTCACATACTTGAGAATAATTCTTTTCAAAAGAAAGAATGTCTCTTTTGAACAGAATGGTCCGCGTTTAACACATGGTTCTAACTTTTTCATGCATTATAGAGCATGCGTGTTTGAGGCACTAACGCATTATGTAAACAATATGGCCAAACGGTGCATGTTAGAGTTGAGGACTGAAAGGCCAAACATTTACAAAGGCTACACATAAACTAAGCGATAATATCAAATTCAATTCTTGATAGTGGATCATTGATCAACATGTTGGTGTGCTAGCATTGTGATAACAGAACAAAGACAAATTGTCTAAGTCAAGTGTACTATATCGGGGCCTGCCAACGTATAACGTGTTCTTAAAAAGTTGGCCGACACGCAAAGAGCCCCCTTTAAATTACAATTTATTTGAAAAACAAAAAACAGAAAAGAAAAGCATATTTTTTAAGCAAGTTTACAAAACTTGTTTTTTTTGTTTTTTTTTTTGCTTTCCCAAACACCAAAATTTTCCTCGCAAATCATTTATGCTTAAACCCTTAGTCTTTTATATTTTTTAATTTCTAATTCAGCTATAATTTTCTTTACAATAATCGAATTGCCTTACTGGAATTGTATTATCAACCAAAACATATTTCCATGGATATAGAACGTTTGAGTGTGGTATTCAGACTTGAATATCAAATTAGAAATTCATTATATTTTGAACTCAACAAAGAAATCAATGTCACGAGGCATCGCCTTCTTTGGCAAGTGCCAATCACGTTTGGATATGAAAGAAGTTAATTCATATATCCTCATTTGGCGTTTTCTAAACTTAAGTACAGTAAAATAGGCCTGTATCGCAAAATACTTAAAGAACGCCAGGATCCAGAGTCAAGCACACAAAGAGTCAGAAACATTCTGGCTTAGCTTAAAATTGGATTGCCTGGATATTTTCCCCGGTAAGTACGCTTGGATATCTTCACTTTTCTTGCATAGTTTTGATTGAACTTGTTGGTGATTGTCCGTGGAGAACCCCTCTTGCATGACTAGTCTTGACTAGCAACCGCCTCTTTTATCTGTAAAGTTCTTGCTCTGAGAAACAAGAGCCCGTTGCATAGAAATACGCACCCAAGCATACCACAACTGGCTTCCATAGAACTTTGCCTGCGAACCAGGTTGAAGGAAGAACTCGGGTGGGCAAGATCGACTAAAAGTAAATATTCATTTTATTTATATTATCAAACAGCGGCCAGCTTCTCTTGATGGCCTTGTTCCATAGGTGCCATGCAAACTCTTCTTGCCATGCTGAGAGCCAACCACAACGACTGTTGAGTTACTTGAACAGACTTGTTTTGAAACTTGTCAAAGCAAGCGGTCTTCAAAAATTATGCAATGAATAACCTTAAATCTGTAACTTTTCAAGGACATTTTTTTTAACAAAAAATATTTAAGGAACAGATTACTGCTATCTTCCTGAATATTGTTAGTGGTCAACTATATGTTTCGGCTACAGAACTAACTGTAAACTAACTAGCTCATAATTTTTATATTAGTGAAAAATATTATTATTATTTTTTTTTTTTTGCGTTTTCTTACTTAAAATATAAAAGAGAATAGTTATGCAGTTGATATAATTCTTTTATTTACAAGTTGCTATCCATTTTAAGTTCTTATCTCAAGACTCCAGTGAGATTGGTAGCTTTTACTTGTCATTACCTTATCAATAAAAGTTCTCCAGTCTTTTAGCAATAAGGGGAAGTGATAAAAAAACTATTCATACAAAAAAAATGTTGTTGAAAAAAAAATAAGCTTAAAGCTTTTAGGAAGTAGTTCCGAAAAGGTGCAACAATGTAAGACCGACTTTCATTTTTTGAGCGGAAATATGTTTTTTTAGGCAAAAAAAAAAAAATTTTTATGGAGATAATCATGTAAAGATATTGCTAGAAACTTGCAAGAAATTAAAATTCAAATCAAGCGAGGGGCACATAATGAGATGCAGTCTGTGTTCTTATAGTTTTTCCATTTCGGGAAAACGAAGCAGGGAAATTTCCAGATTCCAAACATTTCTTTTCGAGTATTAGAAATTTACCCATTTCATTTAAGTATTTTGAAATTTTTCTTTCCATGAAATCACAATAGAAACAGTGTGGGAAAGTAGATGATATAATTGCTTTAAAAACCATCTATCTCGCAACACGTGCATGCCTCCTGCGAATTCTTAATTGCTAAGCTACGGCGCACGGCCATGTTGAATCACAATGGCATTGAGAATTTTGATACGAACTCGTTAGCGCCCAAATCAAACAGTTTATCCAAAATGGAACATTGATATGGAAATGAAGTAATAAAGGTCCCCTTTGATTGGCTGGGAAGCTTTTGGAGAAAAGATAAAATGCCGTTTATATTGAATTGTACCAGCAGATCAAATCTCTGTCGTGTTTGTGGCGCACTGTATAAAAAATCGATATTGATTTGATCAACGTTGCGGGAAATAGCCATTTTAAAGTCAAGTGCTTTAACTGCCTGGAATGAACAATTGGATGATTGTTTTATTGCATTTTTGACAACTAAACCGAAAGCGAAGTGAAACTTCAAAGTCACCTTAGCAACTGTATTTTCTACTCAATTTAAAAGGAAACATAAGGAGTAGATAGGAATGGCCTTTTGTCCAAATTCAATTGCCAATCTCTTTCAAAATTTAAAAAATGAAATATAACAAAGTTCATGCTTAAATTTCAAAACATTAAACAGTCTAAAATAGATAAGAAACTCTCAATTGATTTAAAACTAACACTTAAAATAAATAATAACGTCAAAATTGTTTTCGCTTTATATTTAAAACACTCATTCTCAAAATACTCGCTAAGTTTGACTTGTCTTGTGATGTAGCGTTTTTTATTTCTCAAATTGAAAGAGCAATTGATTATTTTGTTTTCGAGTATTGAAAATATCTATACCTGGACGGTCTTTCGAAATCAATCAACTGTTTCAATTTATTTATTTTTATCAACAAGCAATGTTAATACATTTTGTTTAACTTCCAGTTAATATCTCTTCAACCAAAACAATTACTAACTCGCAGTCATACACCGCAAGCGATGCCATCAGAAACACATTCAACAAACAGTTATTCGGCGCATTGATAAAAGATAAGATAAGTTATACAAAGCTTATTGAAGTTGCTATTGTTATCAGTCTAAATAATCGAACACCCGTTTGCAACTGCTGCGCATTAAAAGGCTTGGACCTAACAATGTGCTCGCAATATTTATTTAATTCACAATTAATCAGGGCTAGTGACCGTGAAGCCGAGCTAGAAAACCGGATTGTACTTGGCGATGTACAGCTGAAGAATTCGTCGTTGATCTTAGTCTTTTGTTTCCGAGTCTCATCAATATTCTGCGTGCTCATCCATGGCACGTGGACTGCTCTCGGCGAATAATAGGATGCGCGTGCCATAGCCTAAAGTGAATGATTTGTTAATATACTTGTGTGCGTGTTCTCTTTTAATGGTAACAGACAATACCTGGCAATAAACACACACGCGCCATACACACGCCACGCCAAAAACTGAACAAAAACCTCTGCATGCCTCACTAACAGTAGTAACTAAGGCTAGCCGGGGTGAAAGACTAACAAATTCTTGGTTAGAATAGCGTCACATTGACAAAGAGAACAGTTGCCCTGACAGAAGTACAACTACAAGTCAGTGGGAGACCAATTGACTTCACATTAATCTTTTTTCTCCACAAAGCAAACCGTTTCTCAAAGAGTGTTCAGAAGTGACCGTGGAGTGTGGCAATTTACAAAACTGATCCAAACATATCTTTACACTCTCACAGATTTTCCAGAAGCAAACCTCACAACGATAGCACTCACCATGCCTCGCGCCCCAGGTAGGGATTTTTAATAAATAAAATTGTTGCTGCTAATCTTGGTAAATGCTCTAGCTCTTTTGTGCTGGAATTGTTAACGGTTTGCATGACAGTGAATGAAGTATGTTTTGTTCTGTGAAGAAATGAGTGGTCAGAAAAATTAATTTCGTTGCTATGGACAAAAAATTATTAAGTAGATTTGCAAGATATTGATGCATTACAGTTTTCTTTATTAAAACAAACTCATTTTTTAAAAGTTTTAGTATATGTGCAGTGAAGGTAAAGTTACCAGACAAATATTGCTTTGGCTGTTTTGATAATTCACTGAATTAATTGATATATATCTCTAAAAGTTAGTTCAGCTTTTAGAAATAATTTATAGGGTCAAAAATTAAAACATTAAAATTTCATTTATTCTTGAATCTAAATATTTTCTTTTCGAGCATCCGTTAATTTGTGTGACAGACAGAATAGTAGTTTTTCATTAGAGATGTTACAATTCCCAATTATCGGAAAAATATTCCAGTATAAACCCAGCTTACAGAATCCGAAGCTGTGTATGGTTAAACCGCATGAAAATATATGTATCCACACAAATCCATCGGGCGTTTCTGGTTCGGTTCAGCCTTCCACACGCTTACGCCAGAACGAATTGAATTTGTTTCATACTAGCGAGTGGGCATGCGCTAATCGACCTCGCGATCTGATTTCCAGCCATTATTTGGACGTTGTGCAGTTACGATCAAAATCACTCGACATATTATCGCTGGTTCCAGCAGTTTTAGACAATATTTTTAAGTCTTTGAATGTCTACAGCAATAAAAGTGTAAGAAACAAAAAAAGACGAAATCTATTCATTCGTTTTTAGTGGCGAGGATGAAGTTGAACTTTTGCTCAAAATAAGCAATGGTCAACTTTTCTTTTCAAAATTGCAATGTTGATTTCTTTGCAAGTAATTAGGCTTGAAAATGAAATGAGCAAAAGCAAAGTTGTCAACAGGAGATTGTTATCCGCCATGTTGAGTAAACTAGTTTCTCTATTAGCCTGGGCTGAATTGCTTAAAATATATGCAGTTTCAAAAATATACCAATTCGTGTGGATCGACGGGGCCTGAATCGAAAATTTACGAACAACTTCCTAGTAGTGAACAAGAGTCTCGTTATACACATGAATCAAGTTTAACGTTGAGTTATTTGCCGGATGAGGTTTTGTTGTAATGTCACTTCGCAACTGAACTTCACCAAGCCAATAATTTGATAATCTCCATAGATTCTAAACATTGGTATTATTAGTTTAATATAATTTGTTTGGTTCACGTCGGTATCCTTGAAAAAGACATAAAACAATTATAAGAGGAATGGCGATTTTACTTTAAAGTTACACTCTTTTTTTTTTTATAAGAACCTTTTTTATAAGAACATGAGGCTGAAAATCGCCAAAAAATTAAGAACAAG
>JANCMA020103850.1:0-14906 GCA_024336925.2 Zoanthus solanderi
TTAACAGATAATTGCCTTAAGCTTTTTGTATATTGAATGTATTTAATTAACAAACTGTTATCAACATAACATTGAACTTTCAAGAAACTACATAAAAAGAAAACATCAACATACATGAATATGTTATAGGCTCCTGAGTGACTGTGAAGCTAGAATGTTTATTACAATGTTGGATTTCTCTAATTAAAAAAAACAAAAACGCACTGAAAGAATTAAAAATCAATCAACGATAGGAATTCTTTGACCATTCTACCAAACTAATATGGCTAGTTTTAAAAGCTCTCTAAATAAACGACAATTAACACTCGCGATTGGTCGGTAGACAGCTGGTCGGCATTTACAATTTAAACTTGGACTAATTGAGTTAATTTTTGTCAGATTCAGATTTGAACCTAAAGCAGGAACATGAATGATTGGTGGTCTTGATATATAGAATAACTGAATGATCCATCTGCCCTTTCATGCCACTCTGCTACAATATAGAAATTGTTTCTCCTTCAGTTCTGAAACTCAAAATGGAAGAACAATTAGTCTAATGTCTGTTATACATGAAGACTACTTGTTTTAAAAACTGAATTAAAATGTTTTGACTGCATATGCCGATACTTTAACATGCAGAGTTTATATCCATGCATATATTTCCCCGTACACAGATATGAAGTGATGCATTGCTTTTGTTGTCAAAGATTTGATAAACATTCATCCTTTAGTTTTTGAAAATAGAAATAACCCGCCCTGTGAAAAAATAACAAGTTGAGAAATGCTTCAGATCCTGCATGGAAGATCACAATTTTATTATTTCTTCTTCAGACTGTTCTTGGTGTTCATATCAATATCCATTTACAGGCTTTAAGAAACTCAAAAACGCAAAAACGTCACCGATTAGCGCTTTAAACGAAAGCGTCTGCGTGGATAATGCGTAAGCATGCGCCATATTTGTTTTGATTTTTTTTTGAAACATGTATTAATGACTATAGTATAGCCTTGACCTTAGCATGTCTCCCAAGGATTGTTGCGGAGATATGTTACAATTCTAGCTACATAACTCACAGGTGGCTCAAGCTGGGTATTAGTCCATCGATTGAATCATCTTTACAATATAATAGTATTTGTATGGAGTATGAAATAAATAACGCTTTCGAGGTTATTATACTTCTATTTTGAGCAAAAGTAAAAAATAAAGCTTGTTTACCTCAATTGTTGTCTCCTTTTGTCTCGTTTGTACTTTTAAGGGCCATAAGAACCCATTTAGGGGTTATTTATTTAATACTCCATACAAATCACTTACTAAGACGATTCAATCGATGAACTAACACCCAGCTTGGGCTGCCTGTGCATAACTTGACGTCAAATCGGTTTGGCACAAACAACAGAGAATATCAATAAGCGTCGCCGAGTTCAATTTTGTTTCACAGACAGAGAAGTTTGAGTTCACTACCTTTACGAGAGAAATCATTTTTCTTGACATTCCAGAAACAAAAATTAGTTTTATTTATTTCTTGCTTGTATATATGCAGATCAGTGCTTGTTTAACTTTAAACATAGGAATCTGTTTTCGGATATTTTGTTTTACCGACGGCTATTTCCGCGGCTATAATCGTTTTGTAATATAAATTCTAAACTTATTCATAACTGTACTTCTACAATCAAACTAAAAACCGCATCAAAATTCCTTGATGAAAACTATAAAAATGTTTAAAATGTTTTAAATGAGCACACATAATCACACGGCAATGATTGTTTCATCAATGAATGATGTTGCGACAAAAGTAATATAATTTTAATGGGTTTTCAAGTGATTTAAAAGCCTATTTTTTTGTTTTTGTTTTCCCGTTCGGCAGTTCAACGAGCAATCTATTTCGGTAACTACTTTGAAAGGACAGGAGTGGCCGGAATTCCGGTGTAACCGCAATCTGTTAGTAAAAAGGAATTCGACAGATCGTTAATCTATACACATTAAAAAGCCTTTTAAATATTGAAAACTACTGGTTAAATATCAAGCAAAAAGTAAAACATCATGAAATATCTTATGTGTCACTTTTATAGCTTTTATTTGGAGACTTGGTATTCCAATGTGGTCTGTAAATGAAATAAACCTTCACTCAAATTTAAACATTGATTCCTTATTTCACTATGCAAAATCTTTTAATTTTATTCAAAGTCGTCATTTCATTTATTCTTATACTCATATTTTCTGCATTGCTCTTATGAAGTAGCTGATCGATTCATCCAACCGGGACTCAACATTGTGTTTTTTTCGAAACAACAATAGTAGATTGAAGAACATTCCAAAATACCAGTAATTATGAAATAGCTTCACTATAAAACAATAATTTACTCAATATATAATATGCATATAATGATATATATATGGAAATGAATTCATTATACCTACAATTATCTGTTCCTAAAGCAATACCTTTAGGATTCAATTAAAAATCAAATGTTTAGATCTTTGTTCAAGTGTGTATTTCTTACGGAAGCTTAAAATGCAGTCTACCTACGTAAAACTATATTTCTGGATTTTAAAATATTTTAATTGTCCCGGACGCAAAAGAAGAAAGTTTGCTACCAAAAGTACAAAAAATCAACTTACGAATAAGTACTCTTTACTTTTTAACTTATATCATGCTAAACTATATAATGTAGTTGCAGTCTTTATTTATAGATAAATGAAGCAGTAACAGAGATGCAGGTTTACCAGCAGCTAAATGAGAAAATAAACGTATAGTCCACAGACAGTGCTCTGTTTATTAAACCGTTTAGACTCTGCAATGGTAAAGATCCGCTGTTCTACAGCAACTAACGTTGTATATTACAAATTTTACATTGATAAACTCAAGACTTCCTAGGGAACAAAACGAGTGCCAAAATACCATCCGTTGAAACTTCGTCGTTTACATAACAATTTAACGATCGTGTTACTTTTCACTAAAAGACTTGTATACATCAAGAAGCAACTGAATTGGTATACCATGCATTTAGAGTGTAGTGGTGCAATCTTTTTTAAAACGTATGTCTTTTGGATACTTTTTATTCAGTCAGGGCCATATTATTAAATTATAACTCGCCGCAAAAGTATCAAGTACAGTTTTGATTACGTGTTACATAACCAGTTAAAAATTTTGTAAAATGTTTCATTCAAAACTTCCACATGCATCAGGTTAATCAATGAAATGAAGACAATCTGCAGTTTATAACTCCAGTTAAACACACGCTTTGTATAAAGTTTACGCGAATGATACACAGATTGCATTAGTGAACCAAGTTAAGCACTTCAGCTTGATGTCTAACATCTGAAAAGTGAATTCATATATGCTTTTCTATATATTAAAGTTAAACACAGTATTTATTTGTTGAGTAAATTCAAAGGGTTAAACCACTACTAGTTCTCTATATAGTAATACGTGCAATAACAGAGTGCATATAGAACACTCAGGATAAAACTATACTAAAAACTACTTTGTACAGTGTGAAACCAAAGTTCAGTGTTAGTTTCTAATAATATACGTGCAATTTCTGCAATCATTAGCTTTAAATTATTGCCTATTGGGGCCATAGGCATTCTTTCCGTCTGAAATCAATATTTTAGTCTCAAAACCCAAGCCAACCGAAAGTTTGTCCGTGGAATTGTTTCATTTAAACATCATGCAGCGGGTTAAACAACTCAAGGTTGAAATTTTGATAACATCACAGTAAGTATAGTCGAAGACTGATGTTGTGAGTATTAATATGAGTGCTGGCTTGAAACGAATGCTCCTCCTATACCATTAATTTACTTGCGACAGTGTTGTAAAACTAAACCCAGGTTGTCTAAATTACCCATCCGATAGTTTAAACTGTAGACTCAAGAAGAGGTAATGCAGATCCGATTTAATAAGCAGTTCTCAGTAAATCAAAATTTTAGTTTTGTTTGACATTGCCGTTTGTTAACTTCCTTATTACCGCGTATATGCATGGTTTCATTTGCGATTTCTAACACTAATAGCGCGAAAAAGGGGCAAGATATATTTTTTACAACGCAAACGCTTGTTGTACAAGTATGGTTTCATTACAACAACGTGGTTTTCTTTGCGAACATTTTCTGAGCATGTCCCTTTGCGTCCACTCTTGTTGAATTTCTTCTTGCTAAAAATTTCAAGAATACGAACAAGTACCACTTTTAAAATTAACATTCAGATATAGATCTGAAATGAGCCAGATTTCTGCCTTTCACGGTATGATTGAGAGATCCGATAACAGAGGCGTTTTGTCTGGAAACTGAACATTTCCGATTTTGTTTTGCCATGTTTCAAAGCTAAAGGTATACTACAACCAAAGGTATTTTAAACAATCTATCCCTGAGTTGACATCACTTGTTTGCACTACACTGCGTGCTTCCATACAAAGCTGTAAACAAAATTTTATTTCTAAATTTACTATGATAATTTGTAAGACCTCCAACCAGAAAAAATTAAAGTGATTTTTACCTTAAATATATTAATTCGGGCATACAATTGCACAATAAAAGTTAGAAGGAGAAACCACTCCATTTTCTGATGTAAAAGTTTAAGTTTTATATTTCAATTCCCTTGACCCTGTTAAACTAGATAAATTTGCTTTGATTTGTATTACTTAACAAAATCTGAAGATGGCCGTCGGATGACAGCCGAAATATAAAACTTAAACTTTAACATCAGAAAATGGAATGGCTTCTCCTTTTAACTTTTATTGATTTTTACCTTGCTTTAAGAGGACGCGGCTATAATTCTGCTTGGCCTTGACTGTCCTGTGCCAACTTGCAATATAAAGTATAAATAGAATTTCTCGTGGGTTTTTCTATTTCGAAAGTTTTCATGAAGTCTGAATTGTTTTGCTTTGCCTCAGGATAATATTACAAACTATAATAAAAGTTGTACAACTATAAAAAATTTGCAATCCGATGTACAAACCTGTCATTTCTTTTTTATGTATAGTGTTGTAGTTATGCCTGTAATTTCCTTCGGCTTTGCGTGCTTTCAAATCTAATTTATAGACTTTTAGCTCTCGGTAGGAGCAAACATGTACAATTTTAATCTGCCGGCAACGTTTATTTACAAAATGCTATTTATAAGATTCAATCGAACAACTATATAGTGTAGTCCAAAGAAAGAATAGAGCAAGAACAACTTCTAATCTTACTTGGTTTAGCACTGTGTATTAATATAAATATCGTACATGTTGAAAACTATATAAACGCTCTCCCCTTTAAAAAAAGAGCACACTGGATCCAAATTTAAGAATCGGAATGGGCCTGGAATGGTGAAAAGAACTTAAACAATTAAAACTTACGCCAGTGAACGTAAAAAAAGTTAGAGAAACCAAGACTTCTTTCAGGTAAGATCATTTTAGCAGACTTTCTTTTTTCCTTTTTTTTTTCTCCTTCTTTTATGCAGTTAAAAGAATATATCGGGGGTTAGATTACACGCGATCGACTTCAGTAAAGACTAAAGGAATCTATGAGGGAGAAAATGGTTCCGTTTGCTTTCTTTGGATCAACTTACTAGATTATTACTGTGTGAAAGATCGTCGCTGTACTCAAAACAATACTGAACAAAAAATTTGTGAGCACGCTCACTGTCTCAGTGATTGTTTCAAATAAAAAAAAGAATTGTCAGTACGTATTTTACTTTTGGAAAAAAAGAAGGAATATATACAACTCTCTTTGAAAGACATGAAATTCACGTATATTTCGAAGCACGACTAAAATTCATTTTATAATATTATTAATATCTACGAAAGAAAACAGATAGATAATACTGTTTTCGAAAGGTTTTTCTAAAATATTGCTTAACATTTTAGAAAATTTACGTGGACTGTTTTATCGGGAAGCGAAGAAGAAACTAATATATGAACTTGATCCTGAAAGAGCAAGTTACACTGTACTTGATGGCAAACTGAATCAAACTTTTGTAAAACCTCTTTAACATGATACTACCGGACCAGAACAAGTGGTTTCCTTTTCTTATGTAACTTTCAGGGAAAGGTTCATGAAATTCAATTTATTTAAAAAGCTACATTTAGAGGGTTTCCTTTGTTGTTCAATGTTATTCAATTAACAATTTCCTCGTAAACTGGACAACACTTATAAATATGCTTCGACAACCAAATCAAAGACAAAAGAGATCGAGTCTTTACGATTGTTTAACAACTGTTAGCAAAAACTTGATGTTTTATCTTATGATTGTTTGATTGACGCCGTTTTTTCTTCTTTTAAACATTAGTGTTATACAAGAGCGAAGAAAATTTTGTAAACATTGATTTTGAAGCGTTTATCTCTAACTTTCCTAACTTGTAATACCAAAACCCGAAAGCCACTAAAAGTTTCAGCCTTATTGCTCTTTACTGTCAACTTCTAAACAGCACCTCTATGTATATGGGCTTGTTAAATGTTACAATGTCCAAACCTTTCAGTTCATATGCATTTGTCACAAATATCCAAGAGCTTGAGATCATGATGATGAAATTACGGCTCCGGTAATCTCCCTAACTCTTATGCGTCAAAACGATTAATAGTCTCATTTTCTTTAGAAAAATTTAACTTTTTCAAAAATGTACATAACGTTAAATACTGAATTTTTCGTTGCGATTCTTAGGGCTTGAGTTTTACGGGTAATCCTAAAACGAGCAGAATTCAAGCTAGTAGAGTAAGGGGAACCTGCGATAATGCTTTAGAAAATCTTTCAAAACCTTGACACTGAATCTTGTTTTTATATCGTAAATTTAACTTTCTCCATACTATTATGATGCTTATTTAATTGTTAAATAATGATTAATGATTTGAGACTCGTAAATCTTGATTGTAGAAGTTAATCGATTTCAAAATTCATTTTATCTTTTTAACTTTTTGTGTTATTGAGTGCTAGTGGGATATTGATTAAGGAAGTGAACACTTGTCGACTAGATAGCCGATATCGCTGTATAGCAAGGTCTTCAATACCATTGTACCCTAAGGCGATCACACCTCGTGACAATTATGCGGAATAATTGTCATCTTTTCTTTTTTTGTGATTTCCAGAGAATAAAACTACATCAAAAAATTTAAACGTTTGACAGCTTTTACAAGATATTGCGCTTTGTTCAGTAAACTAAACAAACGTTTGGCGACTTTTTATGGAAGATAATGCAATATAAGAATATACAGAGTTCTAACGGGGCTTTTCGCCCATACAAAAATAATGAAGACAAGAGCCATTAGTTCATTAGTTTGATAATCCTACGTCACACACTGGTTCACAAGTTGACCTGAAAGCTATACTAACACTAACAGAGACTTAACAACTGTCTTTCATTAATAAAACTCTTATTGCATTTGTTATAACTAGTTATCGGTTGTTTTTACACGTGGTCCTTCAAGATTACAGAACAATTTACCCTGGCCGAACGATATTTAGAGATCACTTTTTGGTTTTTAAATTTCATTGGCGTTTTCCCTTAAAAATTTAAATGGAAAATATGCTATACTGTTTACGTGTTTTGGTTGACTTACGTACTTCCTGGCAGACCAGAATACCCAAACAGTAATATCTTGTTGTCTAGTACTTATTTAACAAAGTAAGATGTAAACTTTACAGTAATTAGAATAGTTTTCAACAAGAGACGTTATTCCTATAATATTTCACAATAACATGTGCCTGTACTGCGTTCTTTGGCCCTTAGAAAATCTGTCAGTTTGTTTATCCGCACAAGAGCTGCGTTAATGATTTTTTATTGTTCGAAGGCTGGTTAACTTTAACCGTGGGTTAGGCGAAATTCGCCGAGTAGCAATTTCTTCTTTAAGAAAAGGTAAACGATTCTTTCAAAATACAGTTTGGAGTTTCTAAGGAAAAAATCGGTCAATTTCAAAATAACAACTCAAATCCTGTCCTGTAAGGTTGGAAACAAGACCATAGGTTAAAAATTTAACCCTGGGTTAGTGGTAATCGGCTTTTGAACAACTGGGCCCAGTACATTATTACATACTGAACTAAATAGTTCAATGTTGATTCATACTTTTATGCATTTTCGAACCCATGCAGTGGGATATTTCTTCATTCTCTCTGCAAAAGTCTCTTAGTTGAATCAAAATAAACAATAAAATAGTTTGCTTTAAATTTAGAAAGTTAACTAACATTCAAAATACATTGCAAAGCTTAAAAAAATCCAATGAACCACTGTTAAAATCAGACTATACGTGTTTTATGATAGTTTGACTAAATTCAAGTTGTCATTGCGGTAGTAAATAACGTACATTCTTTCCTAACTTGTGTTTTATTTAACAAAGCCCACTTAAATTACCTTCTTTTAAACTAGTCAGCTTGATCCATGAGTTTCCAACTATATGGGCTTTTGAGAAACAATGCTTCATTGACAAAAACCATTAAAAGAGGCTTGCGACAAAGAAATTTGAAGTAACATATTTTTGGTTACTAGTATTGTTCTTGTTTCTATATCGTATTGTTTTGAATCGGATGTTAAGTTTACCTGGTTATAGAACTAAGTATAGCTAAATAAACGATTGTGAACAAGTTCTCAACAATATTGTTGAGCATGTTTTCGCGCGCGTTTACCGCTTTCATTGATGCCTTTCATGAATATTGAGATATCAATTCATAGGAACTGAAACCATTGGAGACTTTGGAGCGTGTTATTGCTGGTATTAAAATCAACTCAATATACTAATTTCATTGTTTTAATGGCACAGCACTTATTAGCATGTTTGTAGATTGTGACAATGAAGTAATTAATCAGTGTTCCCAATTTATAAAAACAGAGGACACATTGTCGCCGTGCCAGCAAAAGAATGAATAAAAACTTAAGATTATGCATGCATGGTAGACCGATATCAAAGAAGTTTCTAAAGACGTGCTCTTGTCAAAACTTAACATCTATATTTTGACTTTTTTAAAGAGCTAATGAATTGCTATGTTTACATTTAAGGTAGTGCGTTGCTATTTTGTATGATAAAGCCACAAAAAATATTTGCACTTAACATACCGGGAATTTTTCATCATCTGATTGGTTCAGAATCACCCCTTCAACTTTTTGTTAGTTCTGCCAGACCGCATGAACTCAAAACAAAATATTTGTGGTTTAGCTGCAAGCGTTATAAACCGTTACTTTAAAAGGCAGATAGAATGAATTTTTTGCTCTCTAACAAATCACTCGATTAGTTTTGCTATCTCTTAACAATTAGTCAGTACGGGGTCCATTTTCCTTGAGTATATCTATTTTGACTCAAAAGTCAACAAGAAGTAAAGAAACGAGCGGTTTGATTGTCTGTGTAGAAACCAACCAATATTTGTCGACATTTAGAAAAACAGTTAAACAATGAGAAACTTAAATCTAATAAATAGCGAGGAGAATATCCAATCAGATTCTAGTATTCCTGATAGCATATCAGATGTTATCTATTAACATCAGTTGATTCACAAATTGAAGTTACAACTTTGAATTTTTGACGAGGGAAAATATACTGAACAACTTATTCACGGTCACAGCCAAGAAGCATATTACCTCCATTTCACACCATTACCGATAATAATGATGATGCTGATGACCATGATGATTACGATGACGATGATGATTGATGATGATGATGATGATGATGATGATGATAATGATGATCGATGATGATGATGATTACGATGATGATGACGATCACGATGATGATGATGATGAAAAGCAATACCTTTGTTTACGTATCAATTCCTCTGAACTGCTAAATAACTAAATGATTCATTCAATTAAAATTCTGGGAGATAGCTCAAATCTTGTATGGGTGTAAGACAAAATCCCAGTGAGTTAGATTTGGTCAACCAAACGTTTACATTCAGGATCGATAGTGCTGGTGCTAATCAATAGGTACTTGATAGCACATTTTCAAGGCAATTATACTTAACTTTCTTTAAAAGTATGTTAAAATTACGGTTACAGTGCAAACTGTGAGAAAACAAAATGATGTGAATGGCTGCTCATCTTGACTGCTCAAATCTCGGAAATGTGGAGCACCCTTTGTAAAAATCCTGGAAATGCTCCTTTCAACAGTGCCAGTGCGTTGGTATCGTTTTCAAACGAATAAAAAACGTCACAATGGTCTATTTGTTTTATTCGTTCCATTATTTCTTGTACCAGTTTTACATTATATAATATTTTATAACAATAAAATGCCTTCTTCTTATTATAAACTGCCTGTTTTGGGTTATCTGTACAACGGCCACGATGTGTTGATACAAAACTTTCTTTGTTAGCCGGCCAACTTGAACTCGTAGCTCTCTCCTCCTGGAGTGCGAAGTATATTCAGTTCTAAAGCATGTACTTTACATACAGGAAGAGGATACAAGTTGTAGATGGTTGAATGTCACACGCCAATTGTATCAACGGCAAAATTAAGATAAGGCAGTTGAAATTATTACAAAATTGTGTGTAGCGTATTGGCAAAAACAGATCCAATGGGAAAGTAGTGCCATAAAACATTTACTGAACAAAATAAGACATGTACATAAATCGAACTTGCCCATGGGGAAGATACTGAGAATAGATTGAGTGGAGGCAAATTTGGTTCCTGAATAAATGCGTGTACGATATTCGGAAAATGAGAAAAGCAGCTTATGCAATAGTAAATTAAGATGCCGAAAGAAATGCGAGGTAAGTTATATCTTTTATAAAAGACAAATTAGTTTTTATTCACTGACCAGTGTTTGTATTCGGAATGTTATTTTCAAGAGGAGTTTATCGAAGAACCTTTTTTCGGAAGATGAAAATTGTATGATGTTCTGATTCGTCTTTTAAACTACCAAGAAATACTCCAAGTCAAAACTAACTATAGCAAAAGATATTTTTGTTACTAAAATACTTGCATTCTTTTTGAAGTTTGAGAAACAGTTTGTTCAAAAAGTGTGCCTATACCATAGTTAAAATAGTTTTTTTTATATCATTCAACAAACCTGCATGATTCTTGATGACAGCAAAATGAAATCATCAAATAATTTCAAAGCGGGAAATTTTATATGGAGACCGTGTCGATAACAAAACCACAATAAATAAGTTATACCAAAAGTTTTTAACAGAACCGTTTTTGGTCACTTTCTTTGTTATACTGATAACACATGCAGAGACTATGTATGTTAGTGGGCTTAATAATTTGCCAACAGGCAACACACTTGTTTTTACAGTTTGGTGTTGGTAAAGTGTTTTTCTCCGCCGTTCGCTTAATTAGACGGCACAGCTTGCTCTGAAGATGTGCAGATGTTTTTCGCCGACTTATCGTACCTTCTTCAAACAATGACAAATAATGGAAGGTGCGGTTTTAGCTTTTAAGTGTATCGGAAGTTAAAGCACTGACGGCAAAGTATACAAGAAAAAAAAACCCGCAAACGTTTGCCGCAGAACGTGTCTAAACATGTTTTAGTACAAGGCATTAATGCCTAATGGATTTCTTTGGCCTTTTTCCGTATTTTAAACATCATGTATGCCTCGTTAAATTCGTTTTGTACGAAACGTCGAAAAACTTGTTTGTATGGTTGATAAAAATTGAAGAAATTGTCAAATTTTACGCCCTCTGGATACTGCAGACAAAAATATTAACAGGGCTTGCCAATTTTGAAAAAAAAAAACAATAATCGAAAGAATGGTCAGCCAAAACACTTTTTTAAAATTTCAAACGCAAAAAGTGGGAAAATCAGCGTTTAGATTAGTAAACATAAATGTGAAAGCCTGTTCGCAAAACCACGTGTAGATTATATAACAATAACGGTTACTATTTTATTAATTTATCTATTTCCAATAGACGCGCCAACCGCAAAATTTTGCTATATATCTACAGTTTTCAAGATTCGTATGCGGACTTATCAAACACCAGTATCAAGTTTATAGAGATTAATATTTTGATAGCTAGAAGCAAAAAATGACGGTATGTGCATGAGAATCTCACAAAATTATTCTGTTAATTTTATATCTATCGCACTGCCGCTAATGAAACTAACATATTAGGCAGGTGTTTTGCTGCCTATTTTGATTCACTGATGCCCGTTAGCGTAAATACTCTTAAAAACTTGCTCTAGTTTTTAATGTTAACATTTCACGCAAAACCAAATAGCAAAGCTTTCAATTATAAGTAGTTTTTGCAGCTGGTCTGAAATCAATGGATGTTAGGGTATTTATGAGCTATGCCCACAGATCCAGTCGCTAAAATAATTAGAGATCATGCAAGAAAAATTTGTTTTAGTTTGAGAAATCATTTTCGCGAATATCTATAAGTTTTTTAAGTAAACTGGTATAGCTCAATTCATGCATGACTAATTTCAACTAGATTTCATTAAGCAAAAGAGAGATTGGACTAAACATTTTTTATAACTTTGCTTGAGGATATGATGCATTGGCCGATTGGGAAACTAATCTAATTTATGTTTGGCTACTCAACGCTAATTTTATCAACAACAAATCGGGATCAAGGAAGAAACAGTGTTCGCAATAAAAATTTCCAATTTAATTTTCCTCACCGATAATTTAAAAGACAAACCTGTTTTTAAAAGGAGCCACAGCTTACTGGAGATTTCACGTTCTTTTATAGTTTTATAAATTCTATTATTGTTGTAAACTGTAAAAATCGATTTTATTTCTCTGAAGTAATATATCAAACTTTCTCCATCTTACACATAAAATGGGAAACCTTGAATAATTCCTAACTTTGATTTTAAGTTCAGATTCCACGTTACAAAGTCATTTTACCAGATATTAAAAATTACTTTTTGTAAAATCCCTTTTGAAGATCTCTTTTATCAAATAGATTACTTAACAAATGTCGTATTACTTGTTGGTTGCCTAGTTTAGGATCAAGGAAAAATGGAATTTATCAGGGTTTATAAATCAAACAAGTTACAACACAGAAAGAAATTAAAACCTTACGTCAAAGCCTGAGAGAATTTTTTTCTGGAAAGCACTATTATAATCAGTTTAAATGAACTGTCTAAAACTAAAGTACAAATTATTATTATAATATTCAGTTTTAATTTATTTTTGCCCAAGAAAATTTTGGTATTGAAAATAGCTACATTACAGTAGTATTCTTCCCTTCTTGATCGTTTTCAAGCAATAAGTTGTCAAAACACTACACGTTAACATCAAGAACATTTCTTTTGGGTGTTTTTTTTTATCTACTTCATAATAGCAGAAACAAGAAGGTTTTTTGTTTATTTTAGACGTTCAAATTTTACTGAGAACCGTGGTGTAAGACTTTCAAAATACAATTTATTCCTCCGTCCAACTAAATGAATTGTTCCTTTTCTTCAGTAAATAACGGTACGTGAGAAACAAGATTAAAAAACAAAGTGTTTTATAACCATGAAAATGTGTAACGGTGAATATAATGTTTTAACTAAGTTTCCGCAACTGCGATATAATCAGTAAAACGATAAAGCATACCAAGTTACCCTTGAAGACACCATTAAATGGTTAATCTCAAGTAATAACATGTTTTATTACATAGATATGAGTGTTTTACAGTAAAATACGCTACTCGTAGATTTCATATGAAATTACATGGGGGGTACGAGTGACATATTTTCCATATCCTCACTAGTGAAAATATCGCTGACGTCATTCCTTTGTTTTTCCCACAAAATAAAGACACTTTTGGAGATCATTTTCGTCTAGTTTTTATTTTTTATTTTTGAAACACTCGTATCTTGTGGAAAAAGATTTCACGAGTTCGCTGCGCTCACTCGTGAAATATTTTTTTCCAATCGAAGATAAACTTCATATGTTCGCGCCACCGTGTAATATCCTCTATTTCTGCCAAGCTGGGGTTCGATTACAAAATTAACTTCTTATAACATATATGTTATTGCACAATTCCTAAACAAGTGACTGCTCGTTATAACAAGCTTAATATATCAGGTATATTCTTTGAATTATTCTTCGGTGAAAAAGTTAGATTTTAGAAGAAGAAAAAATACTTGTTTCAGTTAAAAATATCTTTGGTTATTTTATATGAATTCTTTATTTATTTCAAACGATACAGTTCGAAATTTATTCATTTTCTTAAGTTCTCAAACATTTAAATTAGTGAAACACGCTACTCGATGAACAAAAAGATTAGACATCAACGTTGTCTGTGAGAATGTGGGAAATTTATGACACCAATGAATTTCTCGGAATTTCGCTGCATGCGAAACAAAAGTTTGAAATTGTGAAAGATTTGAAGAACTTTTAAAACCATATATATTTCTAGTGTTAAAAAAATTAAGCTCTACCAAATTATCGCTTGTTTTTTCTGTTTGACACTTAGGTTGCCGTTTTATATTATGAAATGTCGTTTTAAGTAAATGAATATGGAATAATTTTGAATTTCTTTTCCTGTGTTAGTGTCCTAATTAGCGACATTTTTGTCCATTGTTTTATTCTCTAAGTTTCAAAAGCTTTTTAAAAACATGTGCCAAAACCCATTGTCTGAGAAAATTGTATTTTCATAAGATATCTCCCTCTTTAATGAACTTTGAACAGATGCAGACACACTTTTAGAAAAACACGAAACCTTCTAGAAAAATCAGTAAACCACGAAGAAAACTAATAAGTTCTTTAAAATCCTTTTATAAAACATCTCCAAAGGTGTTTTGACACACGTACGAATTGGTGTCTGAAAGTTTATATTAATTTAGTCAGTTTGCTGCTGTACTTTAAAACACTTTCTTCCATTTTATAAATAATAAAGGTGTACACCTAACAGTGGTCAATAATAAATTTCTTCTTAGATATAGCTAAATTGTACTTTGACAATGGACTGATTTAAACATTTTTTTATAAAAATATCACTGCGACTCAGAAAAATTTAATTTAAAAATTAAGCAAACTGGGTTTTTTAAGTTTCCTATTCTAACAAGGAGCTTTCTTCAACAGAGCGTAAAAATAGA
>JANCMA020103954.1:0-14899 GCA_024336925.2 Zoanthus solanderi
ACATGCATTTCTTTGTAAATTTCTTCACTTATACATTAATCTTATGTTCAAAAATGTGACGGCTATACGCCTGAGCTACATGTAGTCGTAGATTGTCTATTTTTTTTTGTTTGATGGCTATTTTTTCTCTCTGATAATCACCTGAGTTATTTTTCTAAAATAATAATTAATTGCCTCGATCAGGCTCAGTGAATATATATCTGGGTAGTGAAAATTGGTAAATAATCTTTGAAATGCTGATGAAATTTTTATTAACTGTTTTGCTGTATTAAGTTCGGTAATAAAACACCCCTACATATCTCGTTGCCTTTAAAAATGACTGATAAAAAGGGGCCACAACCTGTCCAAACTAAGTAATTCCTGTGTTAAGTCAAGAATTTGGTTTCGGAAGGGTCGCTGATTTACTCTGAAGGCAAGTATAGGTAGCACGAACGTGCTAGTAGCTAACTTGAAGTCACTATATTTTTGCACTATGGCCACGTTGATAGCGGGCTTTACCCCTTTAAACTACAATAAAAGATAGTGTGCCTGATTGCTAGTAGCCATGGAGAAATGTTTCGTGTAGTAGAACGCCAGGGTTACCCCTGAGCGGGCTAGCTGCCTTCGCTAGATCTTATTAGTAGCTGTTTTGAGATTTGTAGGCCTCGTCAGCATGGCATAGGTAGCAAACAGGTTCAGGTTCCCAAAACGAACATACAAATAATGGTAAAATCGCAATGCTTGTGGGATGTGGAAAACCTAAATCAGCGGCTAGCGTCTAATGATGAATGCGCTGTAAAGCACATGGTCGGTTCCCTTCGCCATGGATTCGTCCTGTTAGTTTCGAAGGTACGTTTTGAAGTTTATCAAATTTTTTTTTAACTAAAGCAAGTAGAAGAAAAGCGCTTCCTTGCAGAAAAACACTTTCTTCGATCGCCATTTTGTCAACTAACCGCTTCGCTACCACGTGTGCGTCTGATAGAATGAAACTGACCTTAACACCTGTTGGCTCATAAAAGAGCCGTGAACTGTACTGGAGTTCACTGGAGCGTAAACTTCCGCAATTTAATGACAACACGTTTAAGAACTTGATAGCGATTGTTGGCGACGGTGAGCGATCCTATGCATCAGTGATTCCAGTGATCGGGCGATCGTCATCGATCATATGGAAACTAGGCTTAAAGAAAGCAAAATACAAACGAATTCAGCTAGTAAAAACAGCTCTACGCGTTACAAACAAATTCTGAGACGGAAAAGAGAAGCTCCTATGGTGGTCAAGGAACGAAATAAATCTGCCTAACTTGTCTTCCATAATAAAGAAAGTTCTTTTGATGCAACCAAGCTCCGTCTCTGCTGAAAGAGTTTTTAGCATCATGAAGAATTTTTTACGAACCAACAAGTGCTCTAGAGGAGACTGTTAAACCTTTAGTCATGCTCTGCTAAAACTAGAACCAGAGAAACAAGGTCATTATATGAGTAACTGAAAACTGATTGCATGGGAAAAAGAATAAACTGTTTTTTTGTCAAGCAAGATTGAAACGAAAGAAAGTTGAAAGAGTCTCCCTCTGTTCTTCGTACTAGCATAACAGTCATTCAACCATAACTACGTATACTATTGTTAGAAACTTGTTCATATTAGTATATACGAATACAGTCGATTTCAATAACGTTGACTTTGAAAAATATTGATATACCTCACACGTGACTAGACATATGTCACATGTGACCATGCATGCAGAATATATTAGATAAAGTTGCTATGCAGTGCTATCCATTTGCTTCATTAGCATGTAAAGTTAATTACCAAGGATGAAGCATATATTTTTAAGTGCCGTTTAAAACTACCCTTACTGAAGCAGACTTTATTGGATGTAAACAAATAACTAATGGATTTACACTCTTTATCAAATAAAACCAGCTAAAAGAACGGAAGAAATATTACTTAATTCAATCAAATTCCAAACAACACGTGAGAATTTTTATAACCTGTAGTTCTTATTAGCTTCATTTGTGCGGTGACGAAGTTAATTAGTTGATGGTGCGTGCCAAGTTAGAAGGGAAGAACATCAAACGACACACATTTGCCTTTGTGCAATAAAAATCTTTTGTCAAATCAAGTAAAGAAAATAAGGGCAAGGGAATAGTTTTAAATTAAAATTGTAACTTGGCACGCGCCATAAACTAATTAACGTCGTCATCGCACAAAGGAAGCTAATGAGAACTACAGGCTATAAAAATTTTCAAGTGTTATTTGGAATTTCATAAATTTGATAAATCATCAAGAAAGATGATAAAGCTTAAGAAACTAGATTCGATTCTTTTTTCGACAAAGATTCAACGTCAACATATCTCAACGCAACATCCACTACAACTAAAGCGTATTTATATGTCATATCTTCTGGAAGAAACAATAAATCAACCTGATGTATATAGTTTGGTTTATCTTCTACCCAATGAGGTCTCGATATATAATTTGGAGGTGGTAAATAAATCTGCCACAACGCTTGTTTTTGTAACCATTTTCTAGAGACATCTTTGGAAACTTTTGCAGCTTCTGCTAATTTATCTACAGCTGTATTACCTTTCCAATATCCCTTCTCACTATAGTAAATATTTGCTAACTTATCATTCATTTAATAATGAGTGTTTCAATTTCTGAAAGATTAAATCCAAACAGAAATCCTAAAGATTCTTTTGTGTTAAAAGCTGATTATACATTAAATCGAATTACACTAAACCCATCTTCTGCTAATCCTGGTGAAACTCTATATATCACCATACCTAAATTAAAAGAGAATGTCGTTATTGTACCTGGTTCCGTTAATCTACTCTTCGACCTAAATGTTGTAGGTCATGCAAATATTACTCTAGTTAATAATGTTGCACGAAACTTAGTCGTAAGACAAAAGGTTATTTTTGCTGGTGAAACATTACAAGATACACAACGCTACGATCTATTAAAAACATACAACGATCTTTTTCTTAACAAAGATGAACGTGAAGATTACAAACAAAGAATAAAATCACCATCAACAATGGAAGAAGTATTTATCCCACTAAACGGTGATCTTGATTTCAACTGAAACGATATAGTTATTGAAGAACCAAAAACATATAATTTTAATGGGACAGAGTGTACAACTTCTAAGGTTTATATTTTAGCTAGAACAACATAAAAAATTACCTATCTATTTTGAACTAGCACCACAAACAACGTTTGGTATAAATGGTATCTGGCCATTTGATGATAAAGATAAACATCTGTGAATAATCATTGCTTATTGAAAGTATTCAATGATATTATATGGGCAAACAAAAGCTAATATAATAATACATGACAACGAACAAACAAATTCAAAGTTTACAGTATGTTTATTGTTCTTTATTGCATTGTTCATTGATAGTAAAGTCTAAAATTGGCTTTAAAATACTTAGATTAGGTTTGCTAATATTTTTTTAAAAGAAAATCTTATTTTTCGCATTTTTGCATGATTATGACGTCACTATGACTGACATCACATGACGTAATCCATTATTGAGTGCTATAGTGAGGAAATTTACACTAAAGATTTGATAAAGTTGTACAGGTACTGCATGTAGGTCGGAATTAAACTGCTTGACAGACAGCGGCTATTTAGTGGCCAAACATTGCTAACAGAAAGCTTTCAGTGATTTTATATCGACGAACAAAAGGCAATATATCACATTGCTACGAACCCAAACAAGTTCAAAATTCACAGCATGTTTATCGTTTTGCATTATTTCATTGATTTCTGTCACTTAATATGGCGTAAAGATAATTTAATTGGGTTTATTTGCATATTTTTTTGAAAAAAATTGTATTTTTTCGCATATTTATATACTAATGACGTCATTATGACGTCATGTGACCCCCAAACCGTTATTTTGTGATGAGAAATAAACAAGCTTCTGACCATGTGTACGTTGCCAAAAATATCACAGCAAAATCTTTAACGGTTCCTGAGTTACAGCCGCGGGTTGTTTCCTCCCCCCCCAGTTTGAGGAACCCTTAAAAAGCCCAGTCTGAATAGGGTTAAGCTTATCACAAAAGGTAAAGGTAGTAATATTCAGTGTTTTACTAAGATCCATGGTCCTGATGATAAAGATATATCTCCCTATAAATGTATGAGTTAAATGGGAATATTTCATCCCATAGTACATTGGGACGGTATTTTCTGGGGTGCACATGGAAATAAAAGCTATGGAGCGAGTGTTCGTCTTCGTGTTATTGAGATTAATTTCACTCCAGTAAAATTTAACAAAGTTCCAAATAGAAGATTTTTACCTCCTAATACAGCAAAAGTAGAAACTATAGATTTAGATGAAAGTAGCGAAGAAGATGAATATTTATAAATCAGAACACGAAGATGAAGACTAAATAGTCTTTGTATAATCTACTCAGAATACCTGAGTAGATAATAACTTAAAGGTAACTTTCTTAAGAAAGTATATAGCAATGAGTGAACAAATAACTAAGGTTGAAGAACGACCTCCCAAAAAGGAGAAAGATCCTAAGAGAGTAGCAGCAGGTAAAAAGCTTGTTGAATATCACAGAAAACAAAAAGAAGCTGTTCAACGTCTGAAAGAGTTAGAAGACAATAATAGTTTCCAAAATGGATCTTATCTAATAATTGGTACATTAGCATTAACATCTGTAGTATTAGTAGTTAAGAATTATTTCTTTTCAAAAAAACAGGAGGAATATATACTCCCACCACCGCCGCCGCCACCACCAAATACTCCATCACAACCTAGAGTATAGGTATGCAATGAAATAACTTAAAAGTAATAGTATAACTAATTTAAAAAATGTCTGAAGAAAATAAGTTTGTTAAAATTATAACTGATTCTGCAGTTCTCGTCGGAGTTTGTGCAGGAGTAGGATATCTTGCAAAAATACTTTTGAAAGAAAACTTTGTAGGTGATCCAAGTTCTAATGTAATGAACTATGTTAAATTTACAGGAGTTCTTGTAGGTAGTATGGGATTGAAAACCTATTTAGAGAAAGAATAAATAATACCTAAAACATTATAATGAATTTCATCGACCAATTAGTAAGAGTTTCGACATTGCTTGGTGTCATTGGAGTAATTGATTTTGTTACCTCGAATATTCTAAACGATAAATTTAATAATCCATCTGTAAGAATTCCCATAGATTTTGCTATTCTACCAGCTCTCTTACGTTATAATTTTAATCGAAACACTTTAGAAGATGAAGATGATTTAGAAGAAGATGGCAACGATTGCAATGATGGTCGGAGGTGCGATTCTTAATGATACAGCCTTTGTCGGAGGAAGTTATCTAGCTCTATATATATTTTCAGGTAGCGAAAGCGATGCCCTGTTTGAGAAAAAAGACACGACAAAGCTTTGGAGAGGCATGAAAAAGACTACCAAGAATATAACGAGTAAAGACAAAAGTTTTTAGCTTGGGAAGATAAAAACAGAAGGTTAAATACAATAGCACAACACGCCTTTACAAGTACTGACGAAGCGTTACGTTATTATAACAGAAAAAATGCATCTGCGAAAGATTATGTTCCACCTGAACCACCACAGTTTAGTGATTATTATCAACCAAGCAAAGAACAAAAAACTGGTGAGATGTTATATGTATCGGGTGGAATGTTAGCGTTGGGATATCTTGCAAGTCGTTGCTTTTAAAAATGTTTTAAAAACATTCTACAGTTAAATCAATTGTAGAATGCCAGAAGGAGGAGAAGATATAGAGTTACATGATTTAGACCCAGAAGATGAAGAATTTCTTGATTCACAAAGTCCTTCTAAACTTAGACGTGAATTATTAGAACAATTTCCAGAGGATAGACAACAAATTCAAGCTATAAAAGATAAAGATCTTTCTTCATACATACACGATGAATTAAACAAAGATGATGATGATGAAATAATAAAATACATTGAGCAACAACACAAAACACATGTAGAAAAAACATCGACTACATGGGACCCAAACGATGTATCTACTTCTACACGACGAAGATCTGTAGAAGATGTACCAGAACCACCAGGACAAAAACGTATAAACAAACAAAGTATGAATGAGGCTGATAGAATTCTAGAAACAAAATTTTATAAACCAAATTTCAAAGGTACTAATGCAAATGTTTGGTACGACGAAGAATTAAATGTGGTAAAAGGTAAATTACTTCGTAAAAATGCAACGGAATTTATAATTATAGGTCCAGATGGGGAAATAGCTCCAGACTATTATAAGAAAAATTTTCCACGAGAATAAAAGACGCTCTAGGTTTAACTAACGAACAAGTCATTGCTGCTAATGAATCTAGTATTGCAAAAGATAAACAAGCAGAACAAAGAATTTCACAACAAAATAGGATAGTTGAAGAGGCACATACAGAGAATGCACGTCTACGTGCAAGGTTGGATGATCTTGCTAATGAACTTGCTGGAGCGCAAAGAAATGCTGCTATAAAAGAGAGAGAATTAGCAGCTGCAACTGAAAGAATTACACAACTCGAGATTGATATACGAAACGAAAACAACAAAGTTGAACCTGAGAGTAAAAAAATAAGGCTGTATAAACAAGAGTTAAAATAGCAAAGAGATAGGTATAATAGAGAATTAGCTGCTGCGCGAACAAATGAACTTGAACTTCAACGAGAGATTGCAAGTTTACGTCAAAACATAGAGAAAAGGACAAGAGAGATGGAAAATATTCATAGAAACCAACCTGAAAGCAATAAAAATCTTGTACGTGTAAGAGATAACATATATAGATTGGAGACAGAGAACGAAAAAATTAGAGAGACAATGACGTGAAATATAGGATAAAAGAAATATTCGAAAAACATGGTTTAACAGTAGTTGCTGTTGTTTCTGCGGTAGCTATTGTTATAGGAGCGATTGTGTCTAATTTGAAGAATGGACTAACTAAACTTGGTAAGGGTGTTGGTAATGGATTGAAAGATATAGATAAAAAGTTGGGTGAAATCCTTCCAGGAATGGTTGGAGCGATTGCTAGCTTCTTGTTTAAAACTGCAGGTGAAGCTATTGGTTTTCTCGCAAAACATGCATGGTTATTAATTGTTGCTGTAGTAATATATGCTGTAGAACAATTTAAAAAGAAGTAAAGTTAGTTGCAAAAATGTTAATGATGTTTACGATTAGTAAACCTAATACTAGAATATATTTACATCCACCAATTAAAGATGTTGAGAATGTAGAAGTGTTAGACTTCCATCACATTGCTAAACCTTATGTTAATATTAAAGAAGTTAAACAATTGACCAACGATAATAATAATGATTTAGACAAAGTTCCAATGGGTTTGTATTCATTGGAAATTCTAAAAACTCTTTTCAAGAAACTTGACAAGGTTATTTTTATCGATAATTCCAATAGTGGTTGGTTCATGATAACAAGTAAAAACATCATAATAGGTAGATAACTTTACACCAAACTTGGTGTACCGTCTTTTGTAAAAGAATCCACACCTTATCCTTTGATCTGGAAAAACACACCACGTTTTCTTGTGTATAGTAACCTTGTAAATTCTCAAAACTCATACAGCAAAACTATCTATAATAATACTTGTTCCCCATCAGAATTATTAGCCGTAGTTCCTTCTGAAAATTATCCCAAATTAGAAACTCGTTGTTCATCACCAATCAACGAATTAATTAATGTAACTGTGAAAAATATTGATGGTAGCGATCCAATATTTGGTATGAACAACATAGTAATTAATTTAAAATTATCATAACTAGAAGGTAACGTAAAAGATGGATAGTTACAACGAACTTTATCCGCAGGTGCCTAACGAAAGCTGGGAAAACTTTCGACTTAACCAGATTTCTAGATGGATGAATTCTTTAGTAAAAGAACTCGAAACTAGACAAAATATATACAAAAAATAGAATAGAACAAGAGGACTTCTTCTTAACACATCGACGAGTTGTGGAACTCTTTCGGTTATACTTGGTGCAAGCGGTTTAGGTACAGGTATTACTGGTGTAGGTTAACCCTTCGCTATCTTTCTTGGAGCGGTAGGCGGTGTTTGTGCTGTTGCGTCAGTGATAACAGGTACTTTTACTAAAGTAATATCGACTAAAGTGAGTAAGCATGAGCAAACTGTTGCTGTTTGTCATGCAAAATTAAACACGGTAAAAGATATTTGTTCGAAGGCATTAACAGATAATAAAATTAGTCACGATGAATTTCTGATGATTAAATCAGAAATTGAAAAATATAACCAAATGAGACAATCTATTAGAAATAAATACAAGACTTAGAAAATGCAGCCTAATGAAGAATATATTAAAAAGTTAGCAGAACAGATACGTGCTGAGATACTTAAAAAAAAATAGGAGTTAAAGAAGCATAGAATGTGTGGTGAGATGTACTGTAACTGTTTTTCTTCTAATAGACAGAATAATTTCGAAGATAGACCTCCACCTTATAACCCAGAGATGAATATTTGAATAGATTTAAAGTAAAATAATTCTATTAGTATAAACGCTAATAGACTGATAATGAGCAAATGGAAACGATTTCAAGATCGTTATCCCAATGCGGATTTATCTCGGTTTACACAAAAAGGATGGTTTGACGATAAAGGTGTCTTCTTTGTTAGTAAAAATGGTAACGAGCTAATAGATGTTTTTGATGGAGATAATTTTCGATCAACCATTTATTTTTCAAAGGAGATGAAGAAAGCACTTGGTTTACCTGTTGGTTTTCCACTCGAATTAATACTTAATGTTAAACCTGAATTACCTATCACTGCAAAAAAAAAAAACATACTAGAAGTTACGACTTTACTAACCTTGAAATTTTTGTCTCTCCATCTGATTCTTTCAAAGTTAGTTTTCGCGATATTTTCAAAAAATTAAAGATTAGACATTATTCAAGTAAAGAATGAAGGAGATGGTTAAGTGGACCCAATATGAATTATTGGCCACAGCAGCTTAATTTTGCAGTTTGGTATGCAACAACTGGATGCGGAGTAAGTGATCGTTTGCTATTTCGAGATTTAAAGAAGGATGGAGTACATGATCTTACAGATGAATTAGACTTTCCGCCTCAAATCCGAAGTTTTTATGGTTAATTTCACGTTTATTTAACTGCGAGAAGGATTTTGTGTGAATTGGGTGGGATACAAAATACTGTAGCTTTGCCTTATGATTCTATCTTTCATGAAAAGAGCAACGTTTATGATATACCATCTTATAATAGACTTTGTAATGAGTTTGGTATTAGCACAAACGAAGACTTTCGTTTTAAACATGGATCGAATAATGGTTTGGGTGATGTGTATATATACATCAGTCATTTCGGTTATCGTAAAGCAGAAGATAAGTTTCCAGGTGGTTATAATAAATTTTCAGATGAAGGAGGTAAAGCTTCTGACGGGAATTTAATTCAATATATTGAACAAAGTAGTTCTATTGCTGATAAACAGTATGAATATTTTGTTGTTGATAAAAGTTATGGTTTAACAAGAGCTGGACAAGCTCGATTGAATCAATCTATCGAAGCGTTTGTGTACTGTATATTATATAGGTGCACAGGTTAATGTACGAAGTACAATTGTTGGTAATACTGGTTCAGCACAAGAAATTAGACGTGAATTTTAGTTGAAGATGAAATAAAACAAACAGATATAAGTAAATCTTTACAAAGATATCAACTCGCTGTAGAAGAAGCTAAAGTTAAACTTGATTTAGCTGTTAGTCCTGGAACATGGTTGATGCCAAGTAGGATGATGATTAATACAGAAAGTGTTGTTGTTTATAACAACGAATTGACAAAAGCAAGTCCAACGATGAAGTTGGGAATTAATTATGATGTAAATAAACCTTCGATTCCTGTTGGAATAAAACATAATCTAGGAGTAAGTAAAGTCAAATTATCTCATCCTCGTCAAATTAAACATGAAGTTACTTCAAAATTATCTCATCCTCATCAAATTGAACATGAAGTTACTTCAAAATTATCTCATCCTCATCAAATTAAACATGAAATTAGTGTTAAAAGTAATGATGATAAAGATTTTATGGATAAGTATACACCAGTAAAGTTTGGTACTAGCAAACATGAATTAAATTTAATTGTAATTATGATATCTGCAGTAACAATTGCTTGGTTATTATTTAGATAAAAAAATGTATGACGAAGAATTTTTTGACTCAAAACAAATGTTTGAAACTTTTTAAGATTTTTTTATTAAACAAGAACAGTTAGAAAGTTGTAAACATGAAAATGTTTACAAAGACAACTATGGTTTACATGTTTGCGATTCTTGCGGAAATGTTTTTGAAAATATGTTAGATTTTGAACAAGAGTGGAAATGGTATGATAAAACAACATCTAATCCAAGCAGGTGTAGTAGCAAAAGTGTTTGTTAAGTGTTTCATTCTCATCGTATTGAAATATCTCATATGATAATAGATGTTATAGAAAATAAATATCAAGAGATACGGAAGAATGAAGGTAATCTTCGCTGTAAAAATCGCGAAAGTGTTATAGCTGCTTATTTGTTTTATACTTATCAAGAGTTGGGTGAGATTCGAACTGTAGATTATATACGAAATTTATTTAATCTCAAAAGGAAAGATATGTCTCACGGTATAGATAGGTATATGAAAACTTTTCCTGAATCTAATTATATAGATATAACACCTGAAAAACTTTTACCATGGATGATGAAATTAATTGAAGTTGATACATCTCACTATAAACAAATTCTTTTCATAACCAGATATTTAGCAAATACTTCGAAACTTTTAGAACGAAGCAATCCTCAATCAGTAGCAGCATGTATTATTTATTTCTATTTATGTTTGAACAAAGATAATAGGGTAAAAAAGACAATGTTTGCTAAAAAATCCAAAATATCAACTAACACTATAAACAATATGTTAAAGAAATTGTAAAAATTGTTAGTATGGATGTGTAATAATATTTTTGTAACATGAAACATGTTACAAAAGAGTTTGATTAATTATATATTATTTGCATTCTTTGCAAGTATACTTACAAATAAAATGCTTACATATCGCGTAACCATAGCATTCTTTACAAGTTAATTTCTGAAGTTCATGTTTACAAAGGTTTTTTCCATTACATATTTTCCATTTTTTTTTTATGATTTTTATGTGAACATACACCTTTTTCTTCACATTCTCTGCAATTATATTGTACTTTTCCGTGTTTACATACCCCTTTCCATGGACATTTTGTGCAATAATAAGGATTACGACCATGTTCACATTTTTTATGATAATCTTTTCTTTTTGGTTTCTTCTCACCTGCGTATGTTATATGTTTATTTTTCTCAAATTGTAACGATTCTAGTCATTTTTCTCTATCCATGGATTCATAATTTTCAATGTTCATATTTTTAACTTTTAAAGATCTTGTACTGTTACCAATAGGGACAGGTGGTGGTAATTCTACACCGTTTTCTCGTACAATAGTAATAAGTTTGTCCCTTAGTAACTTATAGTAATATTTGATACCAAGATTTTTAGCAATTTCTCTCAGTTCATCTACAGACAAAAGTTTTTCCATAATTATATATTATAATGTTTATATCTTTAAGCTGGTTTATTAATTACAACCTGTTTTCAAAATAGAATGTCATTTTTATTCTTTACTTTATTCAAAATAATTTATTAATTACTTTTTATTAAGTACACGTTTAAAATAATCATCTCCATATTCGCCTCTAATCATAAATTGATTGTGCAACATTGCAATCATTTCACGCATTGCAAGATCTATTTTTTCTTTAGATATTCCCTTTTCAAGTAAAAGTAACTTTACCTCTAAAATCTGAAACACGTATTTTAAATTCTGATAATTCAAGAATAACAAATGGACGAATATTTAATTTACTATTCTTTTACATTTTTCATATCTTTTCATACCAAGTATCTTAGTGATACATTTATAGAGCTCCAATTCAGCTCTATAAAAGCTCACGTACAATTATTAGAATCACAATCATTATAGTGAAATGCTTTTGAATCAGTACTTTTTGGACAAATCATTAATGTTGTATCCTTATATTTTTTACTCCTTTCATAAGTTGTTATTTTTCTTTTTCTTATTAATGGACTTTTATTGCTTTTACGTGGCATTTTTTTAATAATATATCTTTAAGCTGGTTTATTAATTACAACTTTTTTTCAAAATATAATGTCACTTTTATACATTACTGCATTCCAAACATTCCAAAGAATTTAACTTAAATTTTTAACATATTTTTTGTGCAAAAATTAATGGATATGGGCATATGGTCTTGGAACCCGCGAATATATATTTTCTACTTTTATATGTGCGTAGATTCACGTCTTAGCTCGCTTCAACAAAAGATCTACCGTGCATGACAAGCACACAAGAAATGTTCAAAGACTCACTAATTATTCCACATTGTAAATCTGCTTCCGGCCAGCGATCTTTCTCCTACCGTGGTATCCGACTGTGGGACTCTTTACCTATTGAACTTCGTGAATTAAATGAAATCGGGCGTTTTAAGAGAGAACTTAAAGAATTTTTAAAATTACTCTTACTTTTATATTTCATAGTTTTATCATTGCAGTTGTAGTTTATAGTCGTTTTAATTATTTTATTAATATTTTAATATGTTCATATATCTCTTTGATTAACTTTGAAAAGCCAGAAATGGAAAGTTAATAAAGTTATTATTATTATCATTATTATGTAAATGTAACGCTTTAGCTCTGGGTGATGTTATACCGACATTACGCCAAAGAATCGAGCCATAGCCAATGGCCAAAGGTTCTTTGGAATCATTTCTTCTCCTTCAGCTTTCCAACAGCTTCCTTAAAATCCTTGCTGTGCCTAACAAGGCTGTTTTCTGCAACAATTCCATTCTGATGGTAATCCCTAGCTTCTCAAGCCATGCATCAAACCTTTTGCTTACTACCCCAAGTGCGCCAACAACTACCGGTACCACTTCCAGATGCCTGATCCCCCATAGTTTTCCGATTTCTTTTTTCAGTTCTTAATATATTATTATTATTATTATTATTATTATTATTATTATTATTATTATTATAATTTTCAAAAGAAGAAGTGACTCAGGGTGGAAAGCCTGAAATAATTTTCTAATAACTTAACCATCACGATATAATCCAGACTTACCCACATAAGATATCGGAGCCAAGTAAGGATTTACTGGTTGGCAAGAGTGCAGTTTCCAAAATGCACCCATTAAACTGGTAGCAAAATGAACACCTCTGTGCTCCTTGACTTCTTCAGCTAAAAACATATAAATGATTAACTGGCGCTCTTATCCAACAATAAAATTAACCCACTCTGATCTGATGATTCTTTCTGATCCGCCAACACGCACAGAAAATCCTCTCTGACCTGACATCCTTAACTAACAACTCCCTTTAATCGAACAAAATGCAACAACAACCTTTTTTGATCCGACAAAATTTACAGACAAACCTCACTGATCGAACAACCTGTCTGTCTGATCTTACAACATGCATAACCCTATCTGATCAAAAAAACTGCACAGTTAACCATCAGTGATGCAATATCTTGCACATATAACCCTCTCTGATCCGACAGCCTGCACAGACAACACTTTCTGATCCCACAATCTGCACAGACAACCCTCTCCAATGCGATATCCTACTCGGACAACTCTCTCGATAACAAACAAATACATTATTTAATGTCATTATACACTTCAAATATACGAATATATTATTAATGCTAGACATGTTTCGCCATTGTCACAATGTCATCTTCAGTAGAAAGTGAAAAAAACGATGACATTGTGACAATGTCGAAACATGTCTAGCATTAAAAATATATTCGTATATTTGAAGTGTATAATTTTATTGGTGCTTCTACGTTCTTATTTAATGTCAATTAAAAAGGAAGTGGTTACCCATTCTTCCTAGCCAGAGGCTACTAATGTTTAATAGCTAATGTTTAATAGCTCGACGGCTCAGATAACCTGAGCAGACAAACACAAAAGTGGGTGCTTAAAGATGAGGAGTATTATTAAACACAGGTTTGTGCAAACAGAAAAGATGAAGCGACTATAAAATATAGCAAAAAAGATTGTTTCTTACGTAGGCTACTATCACCTTGTACGGCAGCAGATGCAAACTTGGCCAGGTTTGCTGGTCTGGTAATTGCTACTGATCTGGCATTGACCACCAATCTCTGGAATGTCTCCACATCAAGACCTTCACTAGAACGTTGGATTCCTTCACCCCTGAGAACCGGTTCTCCAGCCTCCTCTGAGATCCATTCTTGTAGATATTGTACGACATGTGATAACTGTGCTTGGTCCTGCAACAATAATTTTAGTAATATACAAAGCCAACAAAACTACCTAACAATCTTAATATTACCAAATACACAAACAAATAATCATCAGTGCTACAATTTACTTCCACAATCGTTTAAGTTAACACATACTGACTATTTTAACTGTGCATTGCGTACTTGAAATATCATTGTATTATGTTTTGCTAAATAAACCAAATCTACGTTTGGTTAGCTTTTGACTTCAAGAGACTGGAATAAAAATCTGGAAACTATACAAACTGTTTGACGACTCTGTCTACCAACAAATTGTCAACCCTCAGCAAGAGTGCAGATCAAAGAAGGAGCATCTTTCTGGGCAGGTAAAATCTTTACCTTTTGTTTAACGTTTGCCATTTCTTCTGAATTAAAAACTAGTGAAAGTCATTTAAGTAGGTCTTATACAACTTGAACAATTTTTTCCAAAATCGAGTTTTCTTTGAGAAGTTTTTGCCAGCTTGCAACTACTTGTCATGAAACAGCACCAACACAATAAGTATTTGAGTCTGTGGTTGCCTTGGCAACACACCAAGCTATGTTAAGGGTGTCAAAAGGTA
>JANCMA020104056.1:0-14894 GCA_024336925.2 Zoanthus solanderi
CCCCCATCTTCCTCCCGGGCTCCTGTGTATCCTTAAGTGAATACTTTTTGAAGATCACTTCTTAAAGCTTGATTTAAACACATTGTTTCAAAAGCTATGAACGAGCTTGAAGTTTACCGACAATAAAAATGAAAATCGCCAGAAGTAAAACAGGGCATTTTTATTTTGCTTGTTTCAAAATGTACTTACCTAAGAATATAATTTTATTTTATATCATTCTGCAGACATCCCGAAAACATAGATAATTTCCCTGTACGCCCTGAAGAACTCCTGGGAATTTGTAGAAAATTTTACATCATATTTTATAAATGTGGCAGAAATTACTTGATATCGTGTTGTTTTTGCTGAGAGAGAATATGGGCTGGGCCGTGGAAAAATAAATTCTTTACCCTGGAGAACTCCTGGTATTTTGTTATCATCAGACAGGAACCACCATAAACAGGAGCGTACCTAGGGGGAGGGGGGGGGTTCCAGGGGTTCCGGAATCCCCTATTTTTAGCCAATATATATTGTTAAAATCAGTTAATTTCAAGGTATTTCTAACTTAGGAAAATTCGAGTAATATTTAGGTGAAACGTATAACTTAAAACATCGTGTCATGTATCAACATCAAACTTGGATCGCTAGTGTAGTGTTCTCAAAATTGGTACTATAGAGTTCCTCCCGAAAGTTATGGGTAAGGACGGGGGAATGGCAAAGTAGACGCCCCCTTCAAAAAACCTTGGGGATGCCCCTGATGAACCTGGTCAGTTTGCGATAGGTTTTGTGCATGCTGGTTCATTCAAGTCTTTATTCTGTCGAGAGAAAGATACAAGAGGATACCTTAAACACTATGGATCTTACTGAGTTTACTGTCAGACTGCGCAGTTTCGGAAACTATGAAAATGCAAAATTTTCTGAATGTGTAAGAAACTCGATTCAAGAGTGTGCTCCATATTAGTTACCTTTGAGTTGAAAATATTCTCGAGGCTTGCTAGCTATAGTTACACCAATGAATGCATGCGAGACATTACAAGAATATCTCAGGAGTTACTTGAGTAAAGAGCGCTAGCTTTATATAAGAAAGGATCTAAATCTATGCATTATATTAGAATGCAACTTGTTCACTCTCGTTTGAATGACTGATGCATGGCGAGTAGCCAATCTGCCGGTGTGTTGATTACAAGTGCTACGGCACTGTTTCTTATTTTTACAGTCACTTAGTAACGAAATGGTCGGTTTTTTTTCTTTCTTGCCTTGGCCATGTATATGCCCTCGCAGTCATTGTTTGGTCACAAATATAAACTGGGTGCATGTGTGCATATCTCGGATCATGGACTTTAATACTGGTTTCTTGACATGCGTTCGACCAAAGTTAGAGTGGACTTGTAAGGAAACTTGGCAAACTGCAAAGAAGATTACAATGTTTCTTTGTTTCATGTTGTGTGCACGGTCACGGTTAGGATCTTTTGTTCTAGGTGTGATGCTTCATTAGTCTATTAGCTGTTTGCTCATTTACATCTCAAAGCCAACGGTCAACATCATATTTTAACAGAGAAAAGGAGAACAAAAACATATAACAAAGAAAGTCGTCAAGTTTTCTAACCAGTCGACTCTACTAACTTTGGTTCGACAAAGGAGAACACAAACGTAATCTGGCGCTGTGGGCTGGGCATCCTGTGGCCGCAAACAAGTTTGACACCAAAATGACCGTCGCCCCACATATAGGAGTTTCGCAGGAGTAAGTCTCGTTCAGAAAACCGGTTTAAGGTTATAACGCAATGTGCTGACACGTGCTGGGGTTTTACACAAGCTGTGGGCTGGGCATCCTGTAGCCGCTGAGCAAACAAGTTTGACACCAAATGACCGTCGCCCCACATATAGGAGTTTCGCAGGAGCAAGTCTCGTTCAAAAAACCGGTTTAAGGTTATAACGCAATGTGCTGGGGTTTTACACAAGCAGCTTGAGTTCAGTCAACTTCAGTCTTCAGAGCGCAAATCTTCGTCAAATGAGAGTATGGTAACTTAAGTTTTTGCGAGAAACTACGATTGCAATTTTTTTAATGATACGTTATTCGTACGTCTTGTTTTCTCTTTGGTAAATGTTAGAACTTTGCAAGGCTTACTTTCTCGTAAGTGTTAGAGCTTCACACAAGTTTGCACGCATTCATTCACAATCATCATCTGCCAATTCTTAAATGCCTCTAACCATTCAAGATTCTCTGCGCATTTTATTCCTGAGTACTTCCAACTGCGGTCGCAGCCAGAAATAAAGTTTTCCTACCTCAGCTGTGTGTTGCTCTCAGCGCATTTAGATCTTAAATACAAATGGAACGCACGTCACTTAAGAAATAAAACATGTTCTCCGTGCCTTCATAGTCTGATGAAAACCCGCGAATAGAACGTTTGAGAGAATTCGAGAGGATATCAGTGAAAACCCCAGGTGCAATCGAGGGTTTTCACCTGCTCTAGAATACTCACAAACTTTTCCGAGTTTTTCACTAGGTGATGAAGGCACAGAGAACTGATGTTTTATTTAGAATGTTACTTATGATGCTCTCTATATTCTGTATAGTGGACTTGTGGTTGAAACAATAATCCAGTAAGTTTCCTGCACGGAAGATTTTATGGTAGATACGCGACTATTTGAGCGAGTCATCTACAGAATTGCCAGAATTCTATCTTCTATAAAATTAAACATACGAAACTTATCGGTTATCCTTTGACCATAGCTTTTAATCATTTTAAAACTCGTTTTCGATATCAAGATTTGTGATTCCCTTATTTGAAACTGCTATTTTTGTTTTAGGCTTTTTTTTTACAAATATGTGCTGGCAAATTGCCATTAAAAATGCGGGAAAGCGGGAGATGAGGATAAAATACGTAGTCATAGGTCTCTTGTTGGCAACTCTGCTTATGTGTCGAACTCCAAATCAACTACTGTGATTTTTTCGATAAGCGAGGAAAAGCTCTGTTTTTGAGCAATTCCTTTGATGAATCAACATTGTAATTGTCAAATTAAAAATAAAAGTCGAGTGAAGCCTAAAACTACTGAATGATGATGCCGTTAACCAGCGAAAGCTGGGACATTTTACAAAAACATTTTAGCAGTAGTTTTTGGCCTCACTGGAATTATATTTTTAATTTTATAAACATGCTACTGAAGGACAACATCCACAGATTGTAATTGTCGCAGCCTTTTATTTCAACTAATCCCCCCTGCCCCAGCCTTGGGGAACTGGGCTGAGAGTACAAACTTATCTCAAGCTTTCTTTCTCCATACAAGGGGTGTGGAATATTACTAAAGAAAATACCACAAATTTCGTTCGTAGTGTACTTTTAATAACTGAAACTGTGAACACAAAAAACTCTAGTGTAATGATTATTCTATTTATACTATAAATTATCACGATGTACAAAGTGCGAAGTAAAAAGTTCAAAAGAATGTTCGGTCTCCAAGACTACGATGTGAATTACAATAAGGGAATGTTCCAGTAATTTCTAATAAACCTAATATATTCATAAATGTTCATCTGTGCTTATATTACTATTGCACATCCTGGGGGGCGCGGAATCTCTTGCTTCTCCTCAATGGAACAACTTGCTTGGTATCACTTTGAGGTGGCGCTGAACAGAAATCATCTGGATTTTTAACTTGAACTTCCAGTGGATGTAACAGATGGATTGATCGATTTGTTACTCCGGAATTGGTAAGTAGTTCCGCAGCTCTTACCTTCCCATCTGGGCCACGTAACAATCTTCTGACAACTGCTAACTTCCAATTGATTCTGGGAAGATCTCTGTTATTGATAAGAACAACATCTCCAAGTTTAATTTCTTCCTGTTGTGATCTTTTCTTCTGCTGATAAGTGTGTCTTTCTCGAAGAGCAGCAAGGTATTCTGTCTTGAATCGCTGGTCGAATTTGGCAACTAACAAAGCACGACGCTTCATAGCTTTGTTCATCTCTCTTTGATCATTGTAGTCCTCGTCTAAGTCGTCGACATCAACATCAGGATGAGGTAGGCCTGTAACATCAAATCCATACAGCAGCTTGGAAGGCGTGAGTGGCTGTGGATCATTAATATCACTTGAGATGAAGGTCATTGGTCGATCATTAACAACTGCTTGTACCTCTTTAACTAATGTCTGTAATTCAGACAAAGAGACAAGAGCACGATGGAGTACCTTCTTGAGGCACATCTTTATGATACCAATTAATCTCTCATACATTCCACCCCAGTGGGGTGACTTGTTTGGAATTCTCCTCATTAAGATCCGTTTGTTGGATAGATGCGTTTGAACCTTTGGGTCATCGAAGGATTGCAATAACTTACAGAGTTCTTCATCTGCCTTGATGAAAGTCTTAGCATTGTCACAAATGATCATTGATGGAACACCATAAACAGCACAGTGGCGCCTAAAGGCTTGTAGAAACTGATCAGTAGTCATATCATTGACAACTTCTAGATTGACGTTACGAGTAGTACTGCAGGCAAATAGACAAACATAGCACTTAGTACGGTTCTTACCATTTGTCTTGACAATCAGATGGCCTGTAAAGTCAATACCCACAACTTGAAATGGTTTGGTGCTGTTAAGGCGAAAGTCTGGAAGAGGTGGTGAAGGCGGCAAGGGATATGGTTTGCTTTCCTGATACCTGCATGTGACACATTTTCTCAGAATAGCCTTTACAACTTGACGAGCTGAAGGAAGCCAGAACCTACGACGCAAGGCAACAACTGTCCCACCGATTCCTGCATGAAGTTGTCTGCTGTGAACAGATTGAATTATGAGAGTACTCAAATGACTTTTAGCAATCAGAATTGGTTCCTTGGATTCTCTTTGAATATTACTGTATTCAAGTCTCCCCCGGGCCACAATGAGACTATTATCATTAATAGCAAGATTAAGCTGGCGTACTAAATTTGGTTTTGGCTTCTGAGAATGATTCTTCATATTTTTGAGATAGTTCAGTTCATACTTAAAATGTTCTGCTTGATGCAGTTTGAGGATAATACATTCAGCAACACTAAGTTCCTTTGATGTTGGAACTTTAACACAGTCATTAACATGCGATTCTAAGTTAGTTTTCACACCTCTATTGGTGCCAGCTGTAACTTTCTTTAATTTCGTGATGAAGCGTAAAACATAGGCCATAACACGAAGCAAGCGATTATAGGATTTGACATTTGACATGTCAAACAGATTACTTAGAGGTTTTGAAATGGGCTCTGCATTGAAGTATTCTTCTGTAACAGCTGGTGATGAGATGAAAACAATCTCTTCGTCCGACAGGTTAACTGACTGTTTGGCTGGTTGAAAATAATGACTTGGTAACCATGATGGACCCTTCTTCCATAGCTGAGACTTCTCCAGTTCTTTAGTGGTGCAACCTCGAGACAATATGTCAGCTGGATTATCAGCTGACCTTACATGTGACCAGCTGGACATTTCTGTTAGCTTCAGAATTGCTGATTTTCGATTCTGTACGAAGACCTTCAGCTGTCTTTTGGTACTCAGCCACTGTAAACAAATCAGAGAATCAGTCCAGTAATAACTCACAATTTCCGGGAAGTCCTCATTGTAGATGGTCTTGATGGTTTCAGCATGTCTTGCACCAATTTCCATGGCAACCATTTCCCATTGCGGAACCGTTCGCTGAAACTTCGTCGAAGCAATCTTGAACTTTGAAGAGATGAATTCAACTTTGTCATTCTGTATAAAATAAACACAACATGCTGCGGCAACATTAGGTGAGGCATCACAAAACACATGCATTTCAACAGGCAATGTCTTATCAAAGTCTAGGTGACGTTTAAATGACAGATTTGTTGCTGACTCAATTTCACCTTCTATCTTATGATACTGTTCTTGTAAGTCTACTGGAAGTATTTCATCCCACTCATATTGTTTCTGCCATAAGGTGGAAACAAAGACTTTACCGGGTACTACTACTGGTGAAATGAATCCTATGGGATCAAATACTGATGATACTGAGCTTAATACTTGCCTTTTGGTGCATGGTTTCTCTTCAGGTAATGTCACTGGTTTTTGCTGTAGTTGTATTGTGTCTTCTTCCGGATTCCATTTGAGTCCAAGAACACCACAGGTCTTCCTTTGTGAGCCAGTACTGTCTTCATGAACCAAACAACTTAACTCTGTTGAGTTAGAAGACCACTGTCGAAGATTCATGTTTGCATCCTGCATTATCCCACGTGACAACCTGTAATACTGAATTGCTTGGGACTCTTGATCAACTCCCGAAACCAAATTATCACAGTACAGTTTATGTTCAATGTCACTGGCAACTTTGACAACATGAGGATTCGAATGACTAACATACCTTGACAGATGATAAAGTACTGTAGAGTTAAGTATGAAAGGTGAACACGTACCCCCAAAGAAGACTGAAGTGTATCTGTAAACGCAAAGTTGCTTTGCGGGATCTCCATCCTCGTACCATACAAAACGAACAAAGTCTCGGTATTCTTCTTTCAGCTTGATCCTCAGAAATGCCTTCTCGATGTCAGCTACAAAAGCATACTTATTAACTCTGAAACGGTGAATAATAGTGAGAAGTGACTTGAGCAAACACGGTCCTGTATACAGACAGTCATTGAGTGATACTTTACCTGCATTGGCAGCAAATACTACACGTAAAGGTGTTGTTTCATTGTCTGGGCGCAAAACAAAGAAGTGACTTAGATAATGGGAACCTACTTCGTCCCACTGTCCATCTTCCTCTTTAACTTGCTCGACATACCCATTGTCGATTTGCTCAGAGATAACTCTCGAGTATGCTTCTAAAAGACCAAGCTTGAGCAATCGCTTCTTGACCTGTTCAAGCCTGCTTAATGCAACATGTAAGTTACTAGGCAATGATAAATGATTATCTAACCATGGTAATGGCACAAAGTAAGTTCCATCTCTGTATTCAATTTGACTTTGAAATCGTTGGATGAATTCACTTTCCTGTTCGGTTTCATTTGTTTCTTGAAAATCAAATGATTCAATTTGAAGCAGTTTTGTGACAAGTTCGTTTAAATCAATGTCACAATCGTCTGATATTGAGTGACTTGCATCATGAGTTAGATTTGGTACATCAGTAGATACATGGTTTTGCTGATTAACAGTTGAACATTGGAAAGTGACATCATTCTTAACTGAATTTGGAATCAATTTTCCTGACAATACATAGCCTAGATTAGATGCTTGAGCTGTGGGGTAACCACTAATTACTTCTGGTTTTAGAAATTGCCATACAGAATCCAAACCAATTAAAATATCTACTTGAAAATGAACTTGACTCAAATCATCTGCCAAATTTATATTCTGTAAATAAGGTTGATTTAGGCAAGATGACCAATTAGAACGATTAATTGGTGTAATGATTACATCTTGAATGATTGCATCAATAGAAATGTCTCCGTCCTCAGAAACAATGTCAATTGTGCATAGATTAAATGTATTCTTTTGAGTCTTACCTCCAAATGAGTTTACTTGCAATGTTTTCTTGCAACTTGGGTGAACTTGTAACTTTTCTGCTAATTCTGTAGAAATGTAGGACAATGAAGATCCTTCGTCGAAGAAGATATTAGCAGTACATGTTACATCTTGATATTTAACATTAGCAACAGCTGTTTTTAACAGGACAGTGTCTGTACTTTGCTGGCTATTGTTAACACTGGCATTTTCATGAGAAATACCCTGATTAATGCTTGGTTTGTCGATGATAACATTGGTACTTTCACGAGAAGTGCCATTGTTTTCGTTGTACGCTGAATGGCATGAGTTTAGTGGCTCATTTAGAATTATTCCATTCGTTGTATCTTGATTTTGTTGATTCAGTTGAAGAATCGTTGAATTTAATAGCTCATCACAGTGTGGGCTGGTCTCCATAGCAGCTGCTGCTTGTGTGACTGCATTTGATGGAGCACATCTTGATGAACCTGGATGAAATAGAGCTGTAGCTCCATGAAGAGTGGTGTGATGTGGTTGTCGACACATGGTACATCTCCATTTTGACTGACATTGATTGGCTGAATGATTGGCATTCAGACAATTTAAGCATAGCTTCTTGTTTTGCACAGCTGACAGTCTTTCATTAACTAGGAGCTCACATTGAAATGTATTGTGGGCTGATCCACAGAACTTACAAGAAATCTTTTTCGGTGCTTTAAAAAGCTTGGATTTCTTGCCCTGATTTGGCTGATTAGTAACTGTGGCAGAAAGAGCTGTAGCGGTACTAGTTTCAGCTGATGTAAGAACACTAGTAGACTTGAATGATTGTTGAACTTTCGGTTTTGGATAGCTGATATTGATATATGCTACATGTTCAAGCTTTTTCACTTCATTGTGGATCATAGTTGTTAATTGATCTATTGTAGGATTATCATTAGGATATTCTTTCAAAATATCTTTTAGTAACTGCTCTGGTAGTTTTTCAATAAGAATGGGAACATAAAACTCACCATATTTCGATGTAGGTAGCATTAAAGCTTCAAGAGATCTTATGTCACTCATAATACTGTCGTAGAATCCACGAAGAGAAGTCGCTGTATACTGCGGTTTTGAAATCGAAACAAGTGCAACACAATGGGCATTCTTGATAGACGTCTTATTACCGTAGTTGTCGATAAGAGTTTGCACAAGAAGGTCGTAATTATCATCACTTGCCATAATTCCTTCCACCCTTTTCTTGATTTTATCCGAGAGTTGACCCTTTAAGAAATTAAACTTTGTCACGTTGGAAATATCTTGTACTTCATGCACTTCCGTTCGAAAAACATCCCAGAAGCTAAGCCATTTTCGTCGGTCACCGTCAAAAACAGGTAGAACTATTTTCGGTAGCTTTAATGAAGAATGCTTGAATTCTTTTTGAGGTTTAGGAGAAGATTTGGTCTCTTGTAAAGCCTTTTCCACTCGACTGAGCACAACCACATGGTCGTCAGATATCGCATCTGACTCTTCAAAATCTTTGTCGCAAGCGCCTTCATTTCCAAGTAGAACAAATAATCTTTGAATTTCTTTATCGAGTTGCTGAATTTCCGGCTTTACTTCTATTAACTTTCGTTGAGAAAGCTTTAAAGCTTCAATATCTTTATCCGTTAGCGAGTCTTGTTGTAAAAGCGTGGTAATTTTCTTTCCATGTTTGGTGAAAATTCCTCGCAAATTACCTCTTCGTTTCACTGCTATTTTCAACGAATCCTCAAATTCTTTCGAACTAGTGTCCGTCATCGAATTTCGTTTGGTCACGGCACCATTTTTGTGGAATATTACTAAAGAAAATACCACAAATTTCGTTCGTAGTGTACTTTTAATAACTGAAAACTGTGAACACAAAAAACTCTATTGTAATGATTATTCTAGTTATACTATAAATTATCACGATGTACAAAGTGCGAAGTTAAAAGTTCAAAAGAATGTTCGGTCTCCAAGACTACGATGTGAATTACAATAAGGGAATGTTCCAGTAATTTCTAATGAACCTAATATATTCATAAATGTTCATCTGTGCTTATATTACTATTGCAAACGATTTCATTTCGTATTATCATCCTATATCCATGCAAGCTTCTCACGCACTTTTAATCTCTGATTACTTCCAGTTGTGTGGCTAGTGCTTCGTAAGAGGCCAAGCCACTATGCTATCACATTGATTGAGAGAGGGAGTGAAATTCGGATTTTAATCGTGTTTCCCGGTTATGATACGACACCTTGGACCTATAATTCCGAAACATTCGGTCAATCGGTCTTTATTAATTACATCCGATTGTTTTGTGAACGTCTTATGAACCTACCTCTTCCTCATGAAATCTGCCTGATCTACCCGCCTTCGTAAATTCTTGACAACCCGAACATTTGCCGGTGCCCACGCACTTTCTTTGCCCTTCTAATTGTAGTTTGCTTTGCCCTTGTATTCATACTAAAAAAATGAAGTCTGTTCATGCATGTGGGATCCAATATTAAAATAAAGATGTCTACTGTTTTATGAGTTTCTTATACTTGAACTACATATGTACATGAATTTCTTATGCATATGTCGTTGTTGATAAATATACACTTTTTTAAAAAGAATAATACCTTTTTTTCTCGAGCCTTGCGATTCTTAAAATTTTGACATTTTGAGCCTTAAATCACACTTAAATAATAGTTTCAAAATAGGTCCTCATTTTGTCGAAGCAGTGAAACCAGAGTGGTCGAGTGATCGAGCCTCAGTATGATTCTTATAAACTGGACTCTTATAAAAAAAAGTGTGTATTTCCTTCATCTGCTAGAAGCATTCGTTTTTCGTTTTAAAAAGATTTTGCAAGATCATTGATTAAAGCAATGAAGAGTTCGTGTGTAGAATGCTTCGTAATTAACAGAACAAAAATAATCATCTATAACTTAATATAATTATGCACGGGTGGTCGCGCTAGTTTTCACTAAATCTGATGACGAGAGCAAGTTTGTGAACAAGAATTGTTCACTCAGTCAGTTGGTTTTTGTATAAAGCGATTTGAATTGGATGCTTACAATTTTTTTTTCTCCACTAAAAACTACATTAAACACTGATCGTTTCTGATGTGAAACAACATATATGGTCGGCTTTTTTATAAAAGAAATGGCCCATGATTTAGCTGTGCATCTGCCGCGTTATGAATGCACTTAGAGTAAAGTCTGGAGAGCACTCGTGAAGTTAGAGAAGCACTAGGCTTCCCCTTGTGCTTCTCATTACGCTCCAATCGTGCTCTCCAAACTTTCCAGGTGCATCCATAACTTGATAGACGCACGCGAACCATATAGACCATTTCTGACTTAAACTACCTTAGATATACTGACGAGCTTCTGCCTTTATCGCAATATTTGTATTTTTTGCCCTGAACACTTCTTTTCCTTTATTTTTTTGCTTTAATTTTTTTTTCATTTTTGGCTTTTTTTTTTTAAATTTTTGTGTAATTGAAAATAGAATGTGTGATATACATGTATAATTTATATAATTTATGCCTTTCATGATTAATGTATTTAATCGTAATAGTGAATAAAACAAATGTCACGTTAATACCATCATTATTAACTCTACTTATTTAGTAGTTTGTAGTATTGTATCACGAGTTTGGCGACGTATTCCTCCCGTCTTTTTTCGAACAAGTTTTAACTTCGTTACGGTTTATTAGGTTTTCGAGGGACGATATTTTTGGATTTTTAGACTAAAATGAAAACAAAACATATCAAGAAAAACAAAACAAGACATAGCTTTGATCAATTCTTTTTTAACTCAAAATGGCGAGAAAGATCAAACTGAAAAAATTCACTCCAGAGGAGCTGGATAATTTCTCTGTTGCAAGAGTTTCTTGTCAGCGTAAGAAAACAAGACGGAACGGATTACGAACACCCTCTTTGCGATATATATTTTTTAATCTTTATGTTGAAATTGAGTATCAAATAAGTGTTTACTTTCTTGAAATTAACTTTGAAATTTGATCCTTTACACATTGGTGATATATTGTCAATGAATCTTTCGTGTTTGTATGTTGTTGCATCTACCCTAAATTGTGTAATAAACAAATTATAAAATGTTAATAGCTTGACATCGTTTTTATTCACTCAGTTTTTTTTTGTATCATATCACTCGCTCACTCGCGAACTCGTTCGTGATATGATATAAACCACTCGTGAATAAAAACAGTATCAAATTATTAACATGTAATATATAATCTCTATAAAGTTCATCACATTTAGATGTAATTAATCTCTCTATCCCCTTCGCTTCGTAATTATTAGCGCAAATTCTTGTTGTTGGTTCATCTCATCTATCTTCTTCCCTCCTCGAGGAGCATAAGGTGAGGCACGGATCTCTCCACCTTGGCCTGTCCCGGGTGGCTTCTTCTGCTGCCCTCCAGCTCGGCCACCCCATCTCGTTCCTCTCTTTCTCTGTGTCCTTCTCCACGTTTCTCTTGGCCTTCCTCTCTTTATTATTATCATTATCATTATTATTATTATTATTATTATTATTATTATTATTATTATTATTGTTTAAGGTTGGACTTCTTGACATAGAAGTAAACAATTTAACAAAGGTATTGTTTGTTGCTACCATGGCCCTGTCATTTGGCATGATTGTTATGAAGGTAAGTTTCTTCTGTAATGGCCCCTGCAAATTAACTGTGTTTGTACCTTTTTAAATTTTAATATCTTCAAGGACAAGGTAGCCAAATTTTTGAAAATCGATCATACACTGCTTTGTATTTTGGCCTGACTTTATGATTCTTTTTAAATTCATATTTAACAACTATCCTCCAAAGGGAAGGTGAATAGTGATGGACATATACCGATACGTGAAGCGTCGAGGTCACACTGCAGTTAAAATGGAACTGGAACTCGGCGAACTTTATCTCGTCCTCGGGCGCCATTTTGTTTCTTTTGGGGAAAAAAAAGGTTGTCATAGTAACTATCACTCTACTCTGATAAAGCATGCATGGTTTATGACCAGTGAGAGCAAGTGTTTATTAAAACTATCTTCTAATAGATTAACCATCCCACTAACGCACATAGGGCTGGTACCTAGCGCTAGAAGTACCACCGTGATAAGGAACGAAATACAATTTTCTTTAAACATGTTTGTAACGATTAAACTAGTTAGTGTATACTTACTCGAAATGCAACAGTGACGATTTTTTCTCCGATAACGATACAGAATGGCTAAAAAGTGTGACTTAGTAGCCTATTTCAGTTCAAGAAACAGAAAAACAAGAATTACTGTTTTGTGAACATAGTGAAGTTTTACTGAAACAAGTAGTCTACTCTCCATCGTTTTGTAAAGCAATATCATGGAGGGCAATTTTTAAATATAAGAAAAGCACATGTAAACGATGTTGAGACAAAGTGGATATGATGCAGCTTATCGATTTTAATACTGGTATGGTTTAATGTCCAATCCAGGTGGAATTAAAGGACTCGTATCAGCTTAGAAATCGAAAATAACCGCTGGCTCCATTTTGGCAAGGTTGGAATTAGTAGTGTTGATTTGAAGAGGGCTTATTGCTTGAAAAGTGGACCACTTGCACTTATTTAGAGCGATGGTAGTACAACTTTCAGCAGTGAAGCTTTTAAATTGTTGTACCAAGTTGCCAACGCGCTTCCTTGTTTTTTGTTTGTTTGTTTTTTTGTTGTTGTTTTTGAAAAAAAAAGCTGTTCAACATTTATTTCACCAAGTTGCTGTTATGTGCTTCTGCAGGGATTCCAAGGTCCTTGGTATCGTTACTTCTTCCGGTTTATTTTGTTGTTTTCCTACATTATTCCTTTAAGGTATGAAACTGCACAAGTTATATTGTGATGCTAATAACAACTATAACAATGGTAATGTCAATAATAATAATAATAATAATTATTATTATTATTATTATTATTATTATTATATCAATAAATAACAATACTAATAGCAATACTAAAAATAATGAGAACAATAGGAGGGGATACTCGCTAGAATTTTTGCCGATGAACCTTTAGAAACCTGACTCTGTTCTAGACTATCTAGACTAGAAATAGCCAGATTTTTTTAACAAGTCTTGCTGTCTGCGTGTGCCAGGAAATAGATAAAGAAGCATTGCCGAGTAGGAAATGGATTTCAAACAGAGGTCAGGCTTGTGAATCGGGAAAAATTTTTCGTACATCAGGACCCAATTAAATCAATTTCCTTCCCATCTGAGGTTGTTGCACCCTATATTGAACAGTTTGTAAATAGTGCAAAAATTTGTACCCTGTTGAGTTTTATACACATTGTTCTGGACTGAGTGGTAGGAAAACCATACCCTGAACAGCGGCATATACCCGTATAGTCAATACATTGGAGTACCCCTCCCTAGCACACCAAACGTGGATCTAAAACTTTCTACTGTGGGTTTTATAACGTTAGTTAGAAAAAGTAACGAAAATTTTCACAATTCAGCTGCTATTAGCTTTTTAAACAAGAAAGTTTTCCGATTTTCTGACTTTGATTGGTTTTCCCAACATTTCAATTTGCGATTGTTTCCGTTTTAGTTTGCGCGTCAGTCTTGACATGGGAAAGGTTGTGTACTCGTGGATGATGGAACACGATAAAGCAATTCCCGGTACTGTCGTACGGAGTAGTACAATACCTGAGGAGCTGGGTCGGATTGGATATCTTTTGAGTGACAAGACTGGCACTCTTACACAGAATGAAATGGTTTGTTTGTGTTTTCTGAGAACTTTTCCGTTATACCGTAAAATTCAATAAAGCTGCAAAAGAATTTTATGGTTTCTGTCATTTCTTTTGAAAACTGGGTAAACACCCGTAATTTTCATTTCATTTCAAATGGTGGATTGATGATGAGATTTTCAATTGTCACAAAACTGATAAAACTTTAGGAGTTTATGTGGTTTTGGGGGACGCTTTCTCAACTTTAGATACGTTTTTATGGATTTGGAACCGTCAAGGTCCACAACCTGTTCCCTATTTACCGTAAAAACATCAAAGTTGGTGAAATGACAACTCTCAATTTCATCTTTTATGTGGTGGTGTCAGATTATCGATTGGTTAAACTTAGAATCTCGTTTCAGTTCTCTGCGCAATTTTGGAATAGCCTATAATCATATTTAGTATATACCACATAAGTGAATAGTACTTTTTGTGCACGCTGATTGGCTAGTTCGGAGGTGATTAGCCAAGTACTATTCACCTCCGAGCAGTATAAAAGAAAAACAAAATGGCTTCCCGTTTCGCTTCGGTTTCAAAATGTCACGAATAAAGTTACTTTTTGGTCTGCTAGTTATTCAGCTTGTGTGGTATATAGAGGATATTACATGGCCGCGCGGAGATACGAGTTTTATCTTCGAGTGTTGAAAATATCTCACTCGTTTGCTGCGCTCACTCGTGAGATATTTTCAACACGAGAAGATAAAATTCGTATCTC
>JANCMA020104157.1:0-14892 GCA_024336925.2 Zoanthus solanderi
TACAAGTTTAAAAATGATTAATCTTCTCGTTATTTTATTTATATTGAAACTGTTTGCCCAAAAGAATATATTTAACTTTAAGTTTGTACTAGTTAAAGTGTTTATTAAATAGAGAAATACTGAGAGAGTAGCAACAAGGACAGACGAAGACGTTACCAAAGAGGATCCGATTTTGCTCCAGGACGACCTGCTTGACATCTTCCGAAGTGAGAGTTCCTCCGCCTACAGACATTCCTGAGATGTTGGCCGTACCTTAATGTAAAATAAAGCCCTTTAATAATTAAAGCATTAAATATCCTTGGACGATTTGGGGTTTAGGAGGTGCAGCAGGCTTGGGTTCGATTCCCGGCCGGAATAACACTCAGGGCCTTTGAAATTATTGAGGTTCTACTTTTGCTCTAACACCTGCAAATGGTTAGACTTTCGCGTCTCTCAGATAAGGACGTTAAACCGAAGGCCTCGTCTCTCCTCCTCACAAGTGTTGTGGTCTATCTGATCCATCGAGGGCATAAATTTATTAATGTATCAAATGTATATGTCAGCCGGATGTTGCGGACTACTAAGACCCTCAAAATGTTGAGCCTGTAATTGCTTGTAAAATGACAATGAAAAGTCGGGAAGTCGTCTTTAAGGTCTTGTACTTGTATTTTAGTGACTTAACACGAAAGTGGAATGAGCAGCAAAGTGACTGTTTGACTTGGTCCTTCAATATCAAAATCACACTTTTGATAAAGTTTGATAACTTGCCTTTCAAAAAAAAACATGGTTCTACATTCTATAGGCATTACTCTTGAAAACTATTACATTTCCTACAAAAATATATTATTGAAAGAAAAACAATGTATGCAATACATAGAATGGAAATAGTAACTTCTGAAGTCAAGCAAGTACCCTTAACACACAGACTGAATGATTAAAAGATAGTAGAATACATACTCAAGAATTCTGTTGTATAACCCTCCACTAGTCCACGTACAGTGGAGTTAAAGTTTCTGATATCACCTCCTGGAGAACGGTAAAGCTTAGTTAATAATTTAAAACTTACCTGCGTCATATAACAACAAATTACCATATTAATGAAGATAAGCATTTCAAATAAATGAAGATTTTCTACAGTGCTAATTGTAAGGTAATAACCTACGCATACGCAGCCTAGGTACCAAGGAGGTTTAAAGAGACCTACTTTGGTAAGTCCGCGTTGGGAGTAACGGGCACTGATGAACATGATGTTGTATCATTATTAGTGCCTGCCTTTGCAGTGCTGACTAGCTCTAAAAAGAGAGAAACAGCTGTCCAGTCCTGCCACTTCCTTGGTACCTAGGCAGCGCTTGCATAGTTGCAGAGAGTTTATAATGTTTTAAGACATTACTTTAAGTTCCCCGTAAATAACAACACTTAGGCATCCAAATCAGGATTTAATTTAAAAATCAGATTTTCTTTTTCAAAATCTGTAGCTAAATTTTTCCTGCGTTTCTAAGAGACACTGTTTATTAGGGACATAAAGCCAAATTTCTTTTTACAAATATAACATTCACTTTGATATCTTGATCTTAATACAATATTGATGTCTGTTTTCTAATATGACAATGCTAAGTTATCAGGATTCACTAAAACTACTAAAAACGTTCTCCAAGTTTATCTAGTGGTTATTTGAGAAACTTTTATTCGGCATACTTTTTATTCTTTTTATTGCTTTCTGTTGAAAGCAGTTATAGAAAGACTACCAAAACACAGTGCCTTAAGAATTTTTATCAAACAATTGTTCAAGTCTGTATATTTCTAATACAGTATATAAAATAAATTTATAAATGTATTTAAAAAAAGATTATCTTTATTCATTACTACCGATTGCTTAGAACATGTTTACTGTAATTTGACCTAAATATTGTCCAATAAAGGTTCCAACTTGTTGTTGAACGGTACTGTTGATATCGACTGGACTAAGGGCTGATGCAAAGGAATACAGGGCTTGCACTGGTTCTGAAAAATAAGGACAGAAAGGAATATATATGTGTATGCATATAAATTAAAAATCTTAAGATTGTAAGGGTTACTATTGAAAAATGTGGCAACCTCGCACGTACGCTTATTATTTTTCATATGTGACTTATGGTTACGAAATCTAACCTTAAAAGAAGTAGTGGTAGAGCCTACATATTGTAAAGAGCATTTGTTACAAGATGCCAAGTATAACGCATTCATGGAATTATAAAATAATTGCGACATACCGTAGTTATTCACTATTAAGCCGCACCCCCCATTTTGACAAAGATAGCAGAGTGGCTTCATCACGGTTTTATTTCAGAAAATACTCAGTTTTAAGCCGCACCCCGTTTTTAGTAACATAACTTGCTAAATGAACATGTAACAAAATGTCCTAATTTCAAAACAAAGTTTTAACAGTTGTTTTCACGCAAGAAAAAAAAAACCCATTGAAACAGTGCGTCCTAGCGCAGATTGAAATATGCATAACATAAATAGTAATGTGCAAAGTTGATCATAAGGAACAATGCGGATCGAAAGTGTGCATAATATACATACTAATAACTGATACGATGTCGAAAATTTTGTTTCAGGAAAAACTCAGTTTTAAGCCGCAACCCCCAATTCGGAACGCGTTTAGTCTCCCTATTATGAAAATTTATAAAAAAATGGTAAGGCTTAAAAGTGAATAACTATAGGGAGTCACATTTTTGTGACATTTAAAACTACCAGATTGAGTATTCTCTTTGTTGATAGTGGACCAGTGAGATTTATATTTAGAAGGTGCTGAAAGTTCTTTTAAATTTTTGGATCTAGGTCTTCTGTAAGCTGCAATGACACAACCATCAGGGAAAATTTCTCGCATGAGTAACGTGAAATTAATAAATCAGTCTCCCCACCAGTATAACTGCGGGCCGCAGCTCTGCTCTTGTTCATGCGTCGTTTTTCTGTCCTAAGACAATGATGAAAAACTAAAAGACTTTGAAAAAATACTCCCATAAAATAAGCTCAAAACTTTGAATTTCCTTCAACCATTTTAGGGCAGTTTTGCTTAGCTTTTTCCCAAGACCATCTTTTTTATCCAAGGCTGGTCGCATGTTTTCCGTAACGTAACGTAACGTAACGTAACGGCTTAGCAAAGGCAGCATTGCGCAAACCAAGTGTCATATGATCGGGTTTGTTTATGTAAAACAATTCAGTTACCTTACGGCGAGCTACCGCTCTGCTCTGGGGAGAACTGTTTGGACAGAATTGGATTTAGTTGTTGGAACGATATTTGAGCTAAGGTCAAATGTATTCAAATCAAGCAACTCTAGCTGACCGCTCCCTCTCGTGTAAAAACTTACTTACATTTGTTGGTTACTGTAGAACAATGAGTAAAGGTTTGGCCAGAACATTGTCCAAAAGATGTGTGTTAAAGGCCAATAAAGCTTTTAATGAAACCGTCCCAAATCTTTGCGAGCTGATATTGGATTTGAAAGATGCAAGTATAGTTGCATTTAATAACACAACCCTTACAGGTTTCCCATCTTGACGCTCTTAGGGAAAGCCTATAAAATTGAATAAATCAAGGCAACAATTTTGTGTTATTTCGAGCGTTAGCATTTGATTCTTTAGCGCTGGTAAAAGAAAACCACTTTATGAATCAGTTTTATAAAATATTACTAACTTTAGATGATTGAATCATGGTCACTTTACCGCGCTTGGGCGGGCGTGGTTGGCGCAGTTGGTAAGATCCCTGCCTTCCAACCACAAGGTCCCCGGTTCGATCCTCGGCTATGCCAAGAATTGAACTCATTTGTGCGACTTTCTTTCCCGCCTAAGCTAACTCAGCTTTTCATCCTTCCGGGGTAGGTAATGAGTACCAGCGTCTGCTGGGAGCTAACCTGCGATGGATTAGTGTCCCGTCCAGGGGGAGTCATTGACTCTCATCCACTAAACACTACAGAAATCGGAGATAAGCGCCGGCTCTATGGGCCACTTGGCTCGTAAAGGATTTAGCTTTTACCGCGCTTACCAAAAAGTCGCGGGCAGCGCCATTTTGTTTGTGACGTAACTCTTGAACTACAAGTTTTTAAACATCGTCGTTGAGTTTGAAGGAAATAACTGTTTCTTTCAGTCTTCTAGACAGCTGAGGAAATAAAACTTCTTTTGGTGTTTAAACCTTCTGTATCAATATCACTAGCTTATAAACGAAATGCTTTAAAAACCAGTATTAGATTAAAGGTAACCGAGATTGAAATATTATTTTGTTCGTGGTAAAGCAGCACAAAGAACCATATTTTAAGATCAAACAAACATTTTAAAAATGATTAAGAAAACATGTTAGCCGATTCTGATTTTTTGTTTGTAAAGTATTCGGTAGTCAATATTAGATCATAAAAACAGTGTTTCAAACTTTGGTCTCGGAAGTTTTCCCATTCGATTAACAGTAGAATATACATGGTAAAGGAAAATTTTTAAATTCCTTAAAAGACTAGGTTATTTGGAAGTATAAATATGTTACAATCTTGCGTTCCATTTAGAAAGTCTAACCAGCGGTACACGCATGCTAAGTTGAATAAGTTAAGATATTAACATGTTAATACTTGGTCAGTGTGAATCAAACAATCGGAAAACAACTCAATATCGTTGTAACCCTCAACTTTTAGACTCCCGAAAACAGTTTCGTTGTAGTTGAGACATCTAAATATGCCTCATTATACTCACCAACGCACTTTCGATCACAGCCATCAAGACAACACTTCTGCAGCCCAGTACAATTGAAGTCGTCATCACACTCGTGAAGTTTCCTAGCGGGGCACTCTCCCGCCGGGGGAAAATAAGGACAGGCTAGTTGAGGAAGAGGGCCTGGAAGAACGGAATTAAAACTTATAAACTATTTGTTAAATTCATCATTAAGATATTAAATTCATGAAATCGAGTTGTTTAAGGAGGAGGGGGAAAGGCTTACAGGATCATAGTGAAAAGAAATAGGGGGAGAGGGCTTATGTGCAAAGAAGGGGGAGGGAGGGATAGGGAGAGAGGGATGGAGAGAGAAGGATAGGGGGAGAGGGGATTTAAACGGTTTTGAAATGACGGTACGATTCAAATAACCCGTAAATAAAGGAAGTTGGCTATAAAGTAAACGTTAATAGCTTTTACGACATAGAACTTTCGATATTGATGATATGCTGGAGTTCTTTATTGGCAATCAGGAACGCGCATACATGAACTTCACCTCCCACGCTTCTTCAAGGTAACTAAACACTTATAAATAGCAGACACACCTACCGAGGTATTTTTCTATTTGAAGGTCTGCAATATTTCCAATCGACGCATTACTGAAATCACTGAATGGCGTTTGGATTGAACTGTTAAACGGCTGCAAGGGACCTAAACAAAATGAGGATTAAAATCAACTTTTTTGACGAAAACATTGCAACTTCTACGTTAGGTATGGTAAGAAAAATCCGAACCAATATAATGAGTCAGTTGGTTTTTCACCACTTCTTCGACAGCTGTTCGATTGGGCCCCTGATCAAAAACGTTGGACGATGGCAGTGTACCTGAAAATGAAAAGGGAAAAAAATTGTGAATACCTTTTATATTTAGCCACAAAATTACAGAAACTTAAAGACCTATAGTTTTATGTGTAAACAATACTATGGCACCGTGGTAGGAGCAGTTGGTAAGTCCTTTGACTTCCAGCCACAAGATCCTGGGTTCGATCCCCAAATCTCCTTAATTTTGAACATATGTGTGACCTTCTTTCTCACCAAAACAAACTCAGCTTCCCCTCCTTCAGGGCTCTCTTAAAAGAGAACCAGCATTTACTGAAAGCCTACCTGCGATGGATTAGTGTCCCGCCCAGGGGTATCAAGAACTGGAATGCAGTAATTACAAGTACTTACAGGTATGCGGAAGGTTAAACACCGTTTTGAAAAAAATTAAGCGAGCCTTGGGAAAGGCTAGGCCATATATAATATCCTTTATTTATTTAGATGTTACCTTCCTTAGTATTCTTAAGCCATAGAGGATGGTGTTGATGGCGTTAAAGAGAAATGGACGAGAAGTTTTTAACACGGAAGAGTTTGATTGATTCTAGTTGATTTCATTAGAGCACTTCCAAATCATCAAAATCATGTTCAAAGCTCAATGTATCGCAGCAGGGTTTTGTTCGGTGGCATATTTTTAGATCACTCTAGTGTTTACTTTTTGCCGATTTTCTGTGTTTGCAAGGCTTAGTATTGTAAAGTCTAGTCGGAAATGTCAATGTACTTTATCAATTCAGTATTATATGAGAGTATTAACAACAACAACAATAAAGTTTTCCTTACTACCATAATTAAGCTAGCAGTGAAAATTTGCATTTTGAATTCGTGGTGCATAAACCAAGTTTGCGTAAAATATTTTATCCAAAAATAAGGAAAGGAATGAAATGAATGCTAGTTAAAATAACATCAAATATTAAACGGTCAGATCGGTTGTCCGGCATCGTTTGCGCTTTGATTAATATTATGTTTTGGTTTAGCTCAAAATTAAAAATAAAGTTGGAGCTTAATACGTAACCTTTAACAAAATATTTTTAGAACAACCAACACTCTCACTAACTTTCGAATGAACTGGATTTCGGATGTGTAATGTGTGTAAGCGCGAAATTAAAGACACCCGAAAAAACTCTGGACAACCGATTTGATCGTTTAATCAAAGACATACAGTAATATCAAAAGATCTGCTGGTATAGACGAGAAACCTCATACATATATATATATACATACATTATGTCTGTTCAGATATCTATTATATAGTTATCCCGTATACAAAATATAAAGAAAACATTTATTGAAAAATAACATTCTAAAGAACTTTAACAAAGCCAGGAGCCAATCACCAGGAAAATTCCTCTCCCGCGATGTTGGTTAGAATTGACCAATCACTGTTCTAGGTTTCATCAAGTGCTCACTGAAGTTTTGCATCTATTATATTTGGAAAGAAACATGGCAAACAGAGAAGAAGTTGGAACTACTCAGACAGTATTAATGGGTTGTGTTCACTCCCTTTACTATATTCTATATCACGTACTTACCTAAATGCTTTCTAATGTACATCTCAACTATTTTTACTATAGTAGCGTTGTCCAGAGACTGTTTAAACCTTAAATCTGTCAAGTTTTTTGCATGCAAGACTCCTAGAGACAAAAAAAAACTTTTATCTCTAAGTTTTATTAATAGTTAGTATTAATAATCACACAATATTAATTTGGCATTCCAACCATCTTCCTTACATTGAAATCTGAATTATGAAAATTTAATTTAATGAGGTAAGACCAAAGCAGTTGAGACGCCCTCATCAAACACATTCACAGGCAGAACAAATACATATTGCCTTCAGCAGTCGCTATAAAACTCAGGTGTGAAATAACCTAGGATTAAATTTTATTTTTTTAAAGAAAACTGCATGACCATGAAGTCAGTGAAAAAGTTATTCGTTTAAAATATCAAAGCTAGTAATTATAGCTTAAATCACACACCAGGTCTCCAAAAACCTATAAAAAGTATGGATATTCAAGGAAGACAGTATACGTCAAATTCGTCAAGGTTTAAATTAGCTTGAACTACAAAACGCTCGATGGTAGATGTTTCTTTTATATGACTTAACTGAATACAAAACTGATACTGAGCAACGATTGTTGTGATTGAGCTTGCGCAAGTTAGGTAATTGGAAACAAGAAAGACATACTACGCATGTGCAGCTCTTTACTACTAAGCTATGAAACAGATCAGGGGATCCAGCAATGCCACTGAAAGATGAGCAATGATCACTCTGATTAAGATTGAGATTATGGAACGATTTCAGCGGTTATATGTACACAATTTAAGTAAATGCGAATGAAAGGCCTGAAATAATTACAGGCTTCAACCGATTCCTCTGCAATACCAATTTCAGAATCAGTTGGCTCGAACCTGTTGAATCCTTAATTATTATTAAACTTTGTTTATGCTTTTACTTCAATTGCGTTCATAATTCTGAAGATCGCTCGTTATAGGCATTAATACTGACCGAGATACTGATCGACGTAGTTGTGGACGAGTTGACGAGTAGCATTATTACCAAGGGGACTTCCGCCAGGCACCGCTACTGGGGGCAGTGTAGGCCTTACTGGCGCTATAACATAGACGTTTTGCCAGGATGTATTCAGTCAGCAACTGAAGGCATTCACTATTTTACTGAATTCTAAAACGAATAGTGGCATCTTCGGGCCTATTAAACTACATTAATTTTAGAACAAACAAAAATATTATCGACAGCTGGATCCGAAATGAAAATTGAAACTAAGAGTAAGAGCTTTGAACTCTCAATATTCCTTGCAGTAATACATGACATTCCACTGATGTTCTAAGATGAACTCTCAAATTAAAAATAGTAATTTTGGAAATCTAAAGCTCCTTGTTTTTTATAGACGGTTTTTGGTCACAGGTTTGGAAACATCATTTCCTACTTCAACTTTTCTGATGATAACTTTCAATGCCACTACTTCAACTTTTCTGATTACTTTCAATACAACTACTTCAACTTTTCTGATGATTACTCTCAACGCAATTACTTCAAATTTCCTGATGATTACTCTCAATACAACTACTTCAACGTTTCTGATGATTACTCTCAATACAACTACTTTAACGTTTCTGATGATTACTCTCAATACAACTACTTCAACGTTTCTGATGATTACTCTCAATACAACTACTTTATCGTTTTTGATGATTATTCTCAATACAACTATTCACTCAAAAGATTATTACTCAAAATGATGAACAATGAAATTTCATTCTTTTTGCAAGAGATAATCTCTTATCATCACAGTACCTCCTCAAAAGTAGCAAAAAAACAAAAACAAGAAAACTACTACAAGAAAGCTACTGTACTATTTTAGAATGTACTTTTTGCATCCTCGCAATAATTACCATATTCTGTCAAGTTCCTTTTTCACGTTAACTTTAGTTCTTTTTTAATTTACTAAACATTCATTTAAACAAAGCATAATTTTGTCAACGCCAAGAGGCAAGTTATTGGGAACATTGACAAACTTACGTAGGCATCTACGTTCGCAGACATCCATACAACATTTAAGACCCACAAAACACTCTTGATCGTTAGCACATTCGTGGTCGAGGTCCCCTGAACAGTTCGCAACCGATGGGGACACGGGACACACTGGCTTAGTAAGAGATCCTGTCGGAAAACTGTAGTCAAACTTCTAAAGAATTAAAACTATGAGAACTTTTTTATGGTAAGAATCCCATCATCAAATCCCATCACCTAAAGCAGTGACCATAACATAATCATAACCATATAATGATAAAGCAATAATCAGCGTCATCAATATCATTTAAAGCATTAATTGTAATTCCAAAAGAACGGTTAGCCTTCATTAACCATCACCATCACTCGCCTTCACTGTCATCATCTTCAGCAGCATCAACGCGCTATCTTCAGCAATATTATAAAGATCAGCAGCAGCAGCCATCAATTATAATCACCACCCCACCATCAGTACCAATATAACTGTCATCATCGTATTCTCATTATTATCAACACTACCACTACATAAAAAATCACACTCATCATAATAACCAACGGCCATTTAAATTATGTGACATTATCTGATGTTCATCGTTGTCTAGACCTTAGGAACTAAGTAGTTCACAATGTTGTTTTTAAACCTCAAAACACCATTACAAAGCACTGGAAAAACGAACAAAAATTGTTAGTATTGCTATGTTGAAAAAGTTTATAGTAGTTCATTATATTGTTAGCTGTTAAGACCAACAGAAATTTTTAGTATTGCTATGTCGAAAGTTTGAAGTTTAATGCTGTCGCAAATTCCACTTGGTCGAGAAAATAAAAACAAACAGTGAAACATAACTTACTAGTATTTATAACATTCTTTTACGTGGTTGGATTTGGTTGTTATTCATTTCTTTATATTTCAGTATTAAACGACTATAATAGATAATAGATATAACGTGTTAATTGTATTCTTACTCGGAGAGATCAGTGCATCTAAGAAAGAAAAGTTAACAAACTCAGTTCGAAAACTAAATAACCTATTCCGCAGAAATAAAATACGAAATATGAGTGATTTGTTTACAAATACACGCACGCGCTGGCGAAGCAAATAAACGAGAAATTTTATTAATGCAAGCAGCGAAGCTGAGTGCATTAATAAAACTTTCGAGTTCATTGTGTCGCCAGCAAGTGCGTGCATTTGTAAACAAAACACGAACTGAAACAGTCTCTAACCTTTTTAATAAGCAACCTGAGTTCACTGCCTTGCAAGGAGCAATAAATGACTTCACAAACTTGATGTTACGGATAAATCTGTAAATAGTATAGAGCCTGGGCCCGATGTTAAAGCGATTTGTGTTGATTTGGGCGACGTGTGCGTATTTTTGCTCGTGGTCACAAAATTATAAACTCAGAGTTGCGGATTGTCTTTAAATATTGTAACCGTTTAAGGGACACAGATGTAAGTTGACTGTTTTATTTGTACTTTTTAACTTTTTCTAGTTGTAATAGCCATTGTGTTAAATTTGAATTTCAGCTTTTTGAAACCGCTGTACCGCTATACCGTTAAACTATACCACTAAGCTACATTAACTAGAGAGCCATCAAAGCCAAAGGACACTTAGTGCTGGTAATCTCAAAGTCAAGCAAAAATACACCTTGTCTACATCTACATCTACGTAATTACATGGCAACGGTTGCCCATCTCGACACGACGTGCTGGTGCTGGTGCATATATAATCAAACGTTAGACTAAAGTGTTATACAATTATTTGTGCTGTGCGTGATGCAATCAGAACAGTAAATATGGATAAAAAGCTAATAAATTGATAGATGTTAATCTTTAAAATATGTTCGTATATTGTTCTTTTATATTCTGGTAAAAATAAATAAATTAATATCAATCATTGTAAGTAAATTGTCGATCATTAAAATATGTGCGTAGGGCCAGTTTGAATGAGGCCTACATTTTTATTTGGCGGATGTCGGGAGGTAATCTATTATGATTCAGTTATGGTTCTGGGGAAGAAGCTGTTTTTATATATGTCCTTTTGGGTGGCTGGGTTAATGATCGTTGCCATGAATCAAACAAGATTCTAGGTTAAAATAACTAATCGTAAAACAAAACGAAATTAAGTTCTCCAAATGTCGGGAGATTCATGAGCAGAATATTACTTCGAAAAAAAACTGATCAAATAAAAAGAAAGCCTTTTTCGATATCATTATAATGAAAATACAATATCATCTTCAGGTTATCCAGGTAATGAGATTGAGTGAGTGCAGTTTAACAGAATTCAATACCTAATTACCGAAGTCAAAAACGAATTCTTTATCTCGCTCTTTCTTCGCGTAGTTTGGAAAACGCAAAATCGAGCAATGATTGTTGCTGCTGGCTGAACTTTTGCACAAAGGAAAGGCAGATACTTGAAATGAAAAACTGTGGCCGCGTTTTTCGATTTCTGCCCGGATTTTAATAGGTTATGATTCTTTTACTGTAATTTTTTCTTTTCAAAAGGCGCGTAAATTTTGAACTGTGATAAAGAAAGCAAGAAACGGAGAAATAATTAAGGGAGATGCAGAAAATATATAGGTTTATAAGGGTAAAAAGTATGCCGCGCGCTACGAAAGAAAAACAACATGTATCTAAACCCATTCTGGCAAATTACACTTCTTCTTTGCCAACACCATTATCTCCTTTGTTGGGAGTCGGTGGCCAAGATCCCCCTCCTCCATCACTGTCTATCCTTTGCAACTCTCCACCTTTTTAACTGGCGACCTGTGCCTCTCTTTCCCCTCACCGGCTCCTCCCATGCCTACTTTACACCCCTCCTTTTTTTCCCTTAAAACATGACCATACTAGCGGAGATTATTTGTTCCACTACTGTTGCTACACTCGTTATCACAGTTGTTTTTCTTCTTTCTTAGCTTATCACGCAGTGTCACTCCCATCATCTTTCGTAGCATACTCATCTCTGCTGTTAGTAATTTTCTTTGATCTTTCTTCTTTAGGCCCCAACATTCTGACCCATACACCAAACACTGGCCTGACTACGGTTGTATAGACCTTTGCTTTCAGTCTCATTGGTATCCTTTTGTCAGTTATAATCGAATTAAACTCTTTCCATTTCACCCAACTGGCATTCACCCTTGATTACAATTATATACTTTTCATTCTCCTCCATGAGAAACTAACGATCCCAGGTACTTGAAACAATTCAGTTCTTCATCTCCTCTCTTCCTGCACACTACACCTTAGTCTTCTTAGCATTTACTTTCAATCCGTATCTTTTCAGACCTTCTTACCATCTCACAAGTCTGTCCTGCAATTGACCTTCTATGTCCGCCACTGATAATCGCCAGATCCTTATAAAAAAGCAGCTCCCAGAGAAATTCTGCTCTTAGATAATATGACAGGACATCAATGACTATCGCAAATAAAAGGGGGTCTAATGCTGAGCCTTGATGTCTTGAACTCTATGACAAATAAATGCTGTCTTTGACTCCTTAAATGTTTCCATGAACAGTCTGACTAGTTTCTTTGGTAATCCCCTTCTCCGCAAGCACCAGTACATTACTTCCCTAAGGGTTCGATGGTACGCCTTCTCACGATCCACAAAACTACAGAATACTGACAGGTTACCTTCAATTCTTTTCTGTACTATTTGTCTGAAAATGAGGATCGCGTCTATTGTACTTTTTATGGCATGAAGCCAAACTGTTTAGGGTCAGTTTCTACTATCGCACGGATTGGCTTGTCTAATATTTTCTACAATATCTTCAGCCCATGCTGCTGTAACTAGGATGCTCTCTTCCTCCCATACCGCTCTCAATATGTCTGTTAACCACATCAGGCATTGTTCACCTCCTGCTTTCAGCATATCAACATTTATTTCGCTGATTCCTGGTACTTTGTTGTTCTTCATTCTGGTAAATTACATTAAGTACGTCGCAATAAATGTATAACGGCGAGTTAATGACCCGAAACAAGAATTATGATTTATACTATGATTAAACATTGGCATGCAATGTCGAGAGATTAAAACTATTTGTATCACAGTAAAATGTTCCTAAACTTATTTTTCAATTGACTCATTTCATTTCAGAATGCCGTCAAGCGGTAAAGAAAATTTACATCAAGTACCTGCACCGTCTTCCCGACGTCGGAGGCTGGCGTTATTATACTGGTAGATGCATGAAGGGAGAGTTGTTAATGGCAAGGAATGAGATTTTGCGTAGTACAGAGCGTAGGAAATTGTGCAAGAAGAAAGTGACACAGCTGTACATGCAGATTCTAGGCCGTAAGCCGGATGCTGGCGGTTTAAAACATTATGTTCGCCAATGCTTCAACCAACACAGACTTATTTCAGCCATTAGGCAACAGCTTCTCAACTCGAAAGAGTACAGTAAGTTTTATTGTTGAAATTTGTTTGATTTAATAAAAAAATATGTTCGTGTTTAGGCTAAAGTTGTTTTTATTTAAACTGATTCACACAAGATTCTAGGTTAAGATAACTAATCGTAAAACAAAACGAAATTAAGTTCTCCAAATATCGGGAGATTCATGAACTGAATACTACTTCAAGAAACTGATCAAATAAAAAGAAAGACTTTTTCGATAGCATTATGACGATAATACAATATCATCTTCAAGTCATCCAGGTAATGAGATTGAGTGAGTGCAGTTTAACAGAATGCAATACGTAATTACCGAAAGAAGCTAAAATTTTGAAAGTTCTGAGGAACTACACGTTTGCGACGAAACGTTTTTCTTTATATTCGGGATTAAGATCTAGTGTCTGCCTGCTCTAGTCTTGATTTTAGTTTGAACCATCATCGATATCGAGGTAAGTTTCTCAAACTGCAACCTTTACCAGACCAGAGACCGATTAACAAGAGAAAAACCAAATACAAGTCAATCTAAGAGGCACAAATATACTTTCTTTTCCAAAAGTTAACAGCACCAAGCATGGATTGAGGTCTTTTCGCTATTTTCGCGCCCTGGCCGCAGGGACTAAGTATTTTGTAAACACGGTCCGATACATGAAATTCTAATCATATGATATTTTTAATCATTATAATAGTTCAGTAATGTTATTGTAAATAGTATTTCAAACTAGTGAATTTTTAACTTTGTATATTAATTTTTATTTCATTTTATTGTAGTGGGCATCCTGTAGAGTGATGCTATCCATGCATCCATCCATCAGTCAATCTATTTATCAATGGTTTCATGTTTCTGCTGTTCATTGCGACCAGATAATTTTTTAATTTTTCAATGGATCCAATTAGTCTTATTTACACAGTCGAAGGCAAAAACGAAACTCTTATCTTGCTCTTTCTTGGCGTAGTTTGGAAAACGCAAAATCTAGCAATGATTGTTGCTGCTGGCTAAACTTTTGCAAAAAGGAAAGGCAGATACTTGGAATAAAAAAACTGTGGCCGCGGTTTTCGATTTCTGGCTGGATTTTAACAGGGTTTTGATTCTTTGAATGTAATTTTTCCTTTTCAAAAGGCGCGTAAATTTTGAACTGTGATAAAGAAACCAATGAAGCACCTTTTCGGTGGCTATCAAATCAGCTAATGGATTTCGCTTATAGTTGATGACAGTACGTTTGTTATTTTTTGAAATGAAGTTCTTTGTTTGAAAATGCTTGACTCTCAAACAAAGAACTGCAAGACGAATCAATTTCTATCATTTCTAAGTAAACTATAATTTTTGAACGGAGAAATAATTAAGGGAGATGCAGAAAATATATAGGTTTATAGGGGTAAAAAGTATGCTGCGCGCTACGAAAGAAAAACAACATGTATCTAAACCCATTCTGGGAAATTACACTTCTTCTTTGCCAACACCATTAT
>JANCMA020104260.1:0-14887 GCA_024336925.2 Zoanthus solanderi
TACCAAACCAGTCGACCCCATCGCCTGAAGAAGACTAGCAGTAGCAGTCGAAACGTCGCGAGCAATATCAAAGTGATTTATCGTGATACAAAAGAAAAACAGTTAATCTATTAACTAACAGCCACGATGAATAAAATCTATTTCATCACATTAACTTTTGGAGATCATTTTCGTCTAGTTTTGTTTTATTTTCGAAACACTCATATCTATGTAAAAAAAAGAAAATTACACGTTGGATTGAACATAAGAACTTTATCTTCTTGTGGAAAAAAGATTTCACTCGATTTCCACTCGAAGATAAACTTCATATGTTCGTGCCACCGTGCAATATCCTCTATATACTTTACTTTTTAGCAAAAAGAAAAAACTATAATACACTACTTGAGATTTTGAAAGGCCAACACCAAAAATTATTGACCGTATTAGGCGTAAATGATGAGTCATAACAACTCTCTGAAAAGGCTTTTTAGTTATCGTGGTTAAAATCACCCCCACCCCACCCCTCCCCCTCCCGTCCCCGTCCGATCAAATCCACCGAGAGGATGGCGCGAAATTTGAACCTAGTTCGCCCGATTTCAAACTTCCATTTTTACTTTAAGGGCGTAAACCGTTTTGTCTATCCCAATGAACCCTGTCATTTGACAAAACTTCACTCAGTTTCATCTCACTTGCTCAAGGCCTTGAACTAATGGGTGATCTTTTGACATCAGCTGGGCTGGTCGGGCCTGAGACGAAAGGTAGTCCATCCAGGTGGTAACGTATTGTCTGTCAACAGACTGACGAGGAAAAGTAAAGGACGTTAGTAAACCTACTGAATCTTTCAATGTTGATACGACATCGTTAAAAGTTGATTTATTATTAATTTACACTGTGGCCCAAAAGTTAGACTAACTTTGTTTTAAGTTACAGTCCTCTATTTGTTCTAGTTTATTTAAACACACCGAAACAAAACAATAAACAAAAAAATAATCCCATGTAATCTGGTGAAATAAATTAATAATACAATATAAAATGAATATTTATATAAGGTAAGAGAAAAGCTATAGGTATTTATCTTTTTCTTCTTTTTACTGATTTGGATAGAGGAAAAAAATTGATTAATAAGTTCTTTATTAGATTTTGTTTAAAACTTTTAGTTTTGGAGTTCTAACAGCTCTAACGTTCAAATTCTGCACTTTGTGAAAAAAAGTCGAGAGCCTTGCTTAATAGCAAAGAACATGCTTACTGCATTCACTAAACAACAGTACTTATAGAGATTGCAATCACGTCGCGAAAGAAAACAATGTTTTTCAGTGAAATACTAAAATTCAATATCAGTTAGAAGCAGCAACCCTTCTAACGGTAGTTCATATCAAATGGACCATCATCATTATCATCAATCCAATTTTGATCCAGGTTTATCACCTTAAACGGGGGTGGCCGGATTTACCCAACTCTAAAGCAATCTCTCCAACTCCCACTCTCCATCTCGCTTAATTCATGGTATCCTCCTTCTCCAAACCAACACTCTTGCTCTCCTTCTCCACTTGCTGCTTCCACGTCTTCTCTGGTCATCCTCGCTTCCTCTTGCCCTTCACTTCAAACTCCACTTCAAATGCCCATCATACCTCCTCAACACATGCCCGTACCATCTCACTTCATTCGCCTTTGCCATCTGAACCACTGTTACCTCCATCCCAACATTAGGTCCTCTACATCTCCATTAGGTCCCCTTACATCTCCATTAGTTCCTCTTACATCTCCATGATGTCCTCTAATGAATGAATCACAAGAAAATAGGAACCACGAGTCCACCGATCTGAAACTGAAGCAGACTAGCGATACCATCATAGAGCCTTTTAGATCTTTCAGAGGCTTGCTCAACGAGCCGATTGTTGATAAAGTTTGGCTAGAAAACTTTAGACGATCGTGAAAGGATGAAAGATTCGCACCAACGTTGGAAAACAGCCACTTGGAGCCTTTATAACTCCAAAACTAAAAATCTAAAGCAGAATCTAATATAGAACTTATTAAAAAACGCTTTTTACTCTATCCGAATCAGTAAAACCTATTTTGATGAGATAGGCAAAGTTAAAATGCAAGAGAGTAAGCTCTACAGTTGGTTCTTCTTTTCTTCCATTGTCGCCAAAAACTCTCAATTTTTTTCTCTTATTGTCGCCCCAAACTCCCCCTGTCTGTTTCCCATTTGCGCTCCAAACTCTCACTTCTTTTCTCCTATTTTCGCCCCAGACTCCCTCGTCTTTCCTTTCATGTTTCCCAATCCCTTAATAGAACTCTCTTGGCAAGCTATTGTTGCATTTCAAGAAGATATAACCGTCAAGAATTCTTAACAAGATATTCCTAATACTTTTCAACTCTAGGTGAAAATAAGCCTAACAGTAAATGAAGGCAGCCATTTTAATTAACCCTTTCAGTCCCAGTTCGTTATCAACACCCAACTTCTCCTTACATAACACATTTAAAATAAGACATTTGGTAATGAGAAATTGAGAATTGACCAAACAAAGCAAACTTCTTTAGATTAAAAGTAAAATTCTCTCAAACTTATTCAATGAAAAGTATGAGCACAAGTTGGGAGAATTTAACAATACAACTGGCACTAAAAGGGTTAACTGAACAGTAACTACTTTCTTAATTGTATCCTAAATTGCAGTTCTCTCGGTCCTAAAACATGACCAACAATCGTTATAAAACGTTTAAATCTTTACCAAGTTATCTTTGAAGATTTCAACATTTTGATGGTGGCCCTGCAAAAAAAGAAGCAAAAAAATGGTCTCAAATTTATGCTTGATTATTCAGTCAGAAAGCTCTACAACAGGCCAAATCAGCTTCATTCTTAGAACCATCCACTAAACTTCTTTTGAAAGTACTCTTGTAAACACAAGATGAAGTTGAATCGTTTTCGTCTGTAATCGGTCAGCCTTTCTTAAAGCAGGAAATTGAACAAAAGCCAATCATAGGTAAAGAAACTTTTGAGCACAACGGAGCAATGGTATAATTATATTAAGGTATATGACTAAAGTCCATATTCCTAGTTAGGGAGACAGCTCAGATCTATTAGCTATATGACTAAAGTCCATATTCCTAGTTAGGGAGACAGCTCAGATCTACTGGCTATATGACTAAAGTCCTTATTCCTAGTTAGGGAGACAGCTCAGATCTATTAGCTATATGACTAAAGTCCATATTCCTAGTTAGGGAGACGGCTCAGATCTACTGGCTATATGACTAAAGTCCTTATTCCTAGTTAGGGAGACAGCTCAGATCTACTAGCTATATGACTAAAGTCCATATTCCAAGATTCCTCAGATATTGGGGTAAAGGCTGGTTTAGTTACATTGATTAAAAAGGCACACACAGAAGCTCCTAATTGGTGATTTTCAACAAACATAAAGGTCGAAACAAAAATAGGCAACCTTCAGTTACTTTAAAATCTTCGTTTAAGGTATGAACGAAACGAACGAGGATGCAGGCTACTTGAGCAAACTCGAGTCAGTTTGGAACAACCAGAACTAGACGTACTTTTTTAAAGATAAGCTTTCTTCTTTATAGAAGAAATGGTGGCAGCACGCAGTAAATTTAGACTTTGAAAATAAAAAATATAAATTGCTTTATTTAAGGTACATACAAAGAAAAATCAAAAGCAAGCAGTTGCTATTCGCCCAAGGAAAGTCGATAAACATTTCTGGACAGAGAAGGATACCCTGAAGAATGTTGCTAGGTTGTCTTCCACTCAAGAGAATTTTACATAACGAGAGTGGCTTCAAGATAGCATTTTCTCTCCTTTCTCCTCTCGGCTCAGATGAGGTATGGTACAAACCAAACTGAGTGCGATTCAGGAGAAAGGGTTTTCATAATATTACAATACAACCTCGATTAACACAACAGGGTGAAAACAAAATTTAAAATGATTACTCAGCGAAGAAAATTATTTTGAAAAAGCAAGCACGCCATTTCCCCTCAACTATTGCCCTGGATTCTTTTTTACAACTCCGACGAAGCCTCCCAAAAATGAAAACGATTTATTTGCGAATATAAGTATCTAAATGTGTGCTAACAGTTTTGATGATTCAGGTTCAGGTTTGAATCCGCTGTTCGCTTTTAATCATTTTGTTCTAATTGCCAAATACCATATATTTACATCAAAGATAGCAGAATCCCCTCCTTCAATGCAAGTCTTTCTAGCGTTACTAGACGACAAAGTTCGAATAGAAGAAGCAATCGCCACAAAAAATAATAGAATTACTGAATTTAAAATGAAATGGAAATCCCTATCGCAGTCCTTTTAAAGCACAACATATATACTGTACTGTACATTGTATTATTTTGTAATTTATTGTATATTGTCAATAAATAAATAAATTAATAATAAAAAAAATAAATAAAGCTTCTATTGAATGAAAAGGATTACATTGGATATGACTTTACAAAGTTCGCATGTTGCACGATTTTGAAGTTGCAATTTTTACAGATGGCATATTCAAAAACCTAATTTTAAACAGGTTTTAAAAGCCGTGAGCCTCAATTATTATTCCGTAGAAACCGGGTTTGCAGTGCTTTTACTAAATTTTTCATGAAGTAATTTTAATGAATAAAACTTTCTAAAACTCACAGTATATGTATATATGAATCGAGTAACAGATTTTGTTTAGTTGTCGTTGACTTGTATGTGAGTCATCACTGAGTAAGCTTTTATGTGCTGCTTTACTTGAAATGTAAATTTTCTAAAATATTAATTCTGAATTAACAATAAGATTTACAAAGTTTTACAAAATAATCTCATTTAATTTGTGTTGTAATTGATGTGGAAATTTGGAGTAGGAATCAGTGTCGCGGAAAAAATGTTTTTCTAATCTTACTAATAGTAATAGTTGTAAAGGAAACAAGCCGATAGAATTTTGGACGCAAGATATATGTTTATTAATCGAGTTATAGATTTTGTTCAGTTGTTGTAGACTTATAAAGCTGGGTTACTGAGTAAGCTTTCACTGTGCTGCTTTGCTTGAAATGTAAATTTTCTAAAGATATTAATCGTGACTTAACAATTAATAGCTTTATTTCAATTTTTACAAAGTAATCTTATTTAGGTCTACAAGACTACGTATAGCAGATCAACAGTAAATCTCAGAAAAATGAATTAAATTTTAAAATCATACTTTAACATGTTTCGGAAAGTAACTTGCCACCATCAGTAGTGACAACAAAGCTAGTTAATTGGAAATGCTATATTGTATGTTTAAATTTTTTTTCATTTAAAATCTCATTTAATTAATGATGCAATTGTTGTTAACATTTGGAAAAGGAATCAGTGTTGCGGAAAAAAATGCTTTGCATGCTAATCTTACTAATAGTAATTATAATGGAAATAGGTTGATTTAAAGAAAACGAATAAGAGCTATAATCATAGATGGTCTCAAATTTAGAATATTTTGAAGATTTTACTGAATACATCGTATCGTATTCACCAGAAACAGAATTGGCCTAAGTCGTACGTGATATATGATAGCCCTTTTGTTCTTCCATTTCTTTTTTCATTATTATTTAAATGTTTTATCATAAAAACAACTTGCACATTTTGCAATCATTAGGAATTATATGCCTAGTTTCTAGGAACGAGAATGCAAATTGTTTGCCTTTGATTGTTGAACAAAACGCTTTCTATCGAGGGCTTATATTAGCTGGTTATAAAGTCCCTGACACCGAAAGTACAATACTTACGTATTCACAACGACGGTATTATTAAATCTCTGAATGTATCTACTGCATGCCAATTCACCCGTGCAGGGCTGGGCATTGACATTTTGTGTACTGATTTTCGTAGCAAATCTGTTTTCAATCCAAAACGGTATTAAGATAAAAAATGAACAGTTTTAATGACCGCGCGTTCTCAGATAATAAGCATTTAACGAAAGAGAACTGCTGCCAAAACTTAGTCTTACCGGTCATTTTCTGTACGAGCGCGGCAGATTTTGTCCGACGGTACCAGATGCAAAAATGAAATTAATTTAGTTTTTATTAAACATTTCTTCAAGTTAATGCAATCAATTCATTTTGTTAATATTCTTTGGCCTTTCGCTTTTCACACACCCACTCACTGCCACAGTATTGGGAAGCTAAATTAAGCATTTTAGTTTTGTATTACTCACAATGAGCATTTCGTTTACGCCAATCTCATTCTTTGGCCCCTCTTTACCGACACAAATGCTCTTGTCTTAAACGAAAACTGTTTGTTTTGAATTGAGAAACACAATTTTAATTTTTGTGTTCTTTTTGGTATCTGAATACTAAATTGTAAAGTAAACGCCGAAAACTATTCCCTTGTGATAGCAAAAACAGATTTTGATCTCTGCAAAATAGATATCTCAAAGGCCAATACAAAAAAAAAAAGGAAATTACATGTATAAAGAATTATCGCCGCATTTAGTACAACCTCGTTTCCAGGTCCTAGATTCCCTATGTTGTGGGTGCAGTCGGAAGCAATTTCAAAAGACAAACTTTGAAAAAAACTTTTAGGTTTCAGCGGAACTCGTGCCTGTAACCCTTGCGATAGCAGTGCAGCTCTCTAATCACTTGAGGCTATAACTGAAGCTACAAAGTAAATACAAGAAGAGCAGGTTGACTTTTAGTGGGGATGGGTCCATCCATGCCACTCTGACCGGGAAAATATGTACAAATAAACCCCACATGAATGCCGTCAACTTCTCCGGTATGGCGGGGAGGCCGGCTATCAAATATTATGACTGGTGCCTCATTTTATTAAATTTATTAGTTTAACACACAGAGACGTCATTAGTTATCGTCTCCGTAAAGCAGGCAGCTTAAAAAATTACGAAAGGGAAGCGGCACAAACTCAGTCTCAATAATCATAATCACGACGATCATTCATAACATAATTCTTACACCGCGCTACACACTCGGTCTCAATTATCTTTGTACACCCTTCAATAATAGCTGTTAAAGCCACCACTACCGTGGTACCGATGCTTTTTGTTTTTGTTTTAAATCCAGATTACAAAAACCCTTCCCGCAGAGCAATACAATATCCTCCATATTGTGAAAAATTATTACAATCCTCGCGATGCCCTTAAAAAAATGCTTTACCGAAACATTTAAAAACCTCATTGATTTTGGCAATAGTAATATCTATATTATATACTTGTTTAAACTCTTCAGAACATTCATTGTTAGCCACATGTACAAACTTAACTGTTTATTAGCTTTAAGGTACGGTTGCTCATGAGGCACTAGAAAAATAGAGCGATCCCAGTGCTAAGTGTGACAGGTTTGGGTATGGACTATGGTGGCAGACCACACCGATTCCAGGCTCTCTTGATTTTCTTCGTAGGAAAAGCGACTCCAGTTTTATAGCGTTTTAATCCCCTGCTACGAATGTAGGCATTGAAATTATGCACACTTCTGTTCTGTGCGATTTCTAGCATGAAACGTTAATTCCCTGGGATTGCGCAAGGGACGGGAGGGTGAGGGCGGACGTATCAAATAACTTTCACATAAAAAAAACAGTTTTACCGTGCCACGCTGATGAAGCTCTGACGAAGGACTAACAATCGAAATGCTTTCCCTACGGTAATGATTTTAAAACTTTTCAACACAGAGTTGATGAAACCACGTGTCTGTGCATTGCAGTTAACTTCTGCGCTAATACGTGTGCGCATGCTTGACAAGGTTCTAGCCAAACCGTGGCGCTGTGAAAATTTGGTAACTCTCTTGTTTTTTTACAAACAACTTAACTTACTAACCTACGCGCTGCTAAGTAAAAAATAATGCGAATTTTATGAACTAAAACAAAAGATATTGATAGCATAGTCTGTTTGTTGACATAGAGATAAAACTTCGGCTAGTAGAACTCTTCAGGTTAAACCCTAGCTATTATCGGTAAATGGGAAGCAAAAGAAAGAAATTCAGTTGTTTCTTGACGATCAAAAGTCAAAATATTGTGGAATTGTGCAAGAAGCAATCGTGTAAAGGAATTCACATCAAGCTCCTCCCACTTTCAGAACATCACAGTAAGCTTTGTCAGCAAAACTGAGACCAACAAAAAAGAAAAAAATTCGGCTAAATTTTACGAACTCGAAGAACAAAAAGAAATGAGATGGGATCTTGGTATGGTTTCGAACAGTAAGATTATAGCTCATATAGTTGTTATTGTTCGCATGCATGATCAACTTTTCATAAGCGGTAAATACAGCTTAATTGACTTTTTTTTAAGTAACTTGTTTTTTGTGTCCTTTGTTTTATTCTAACAAAAGCATTTAAATTAGATTACATTCGAGTCGGCGAGAATCTAGCATTATGAGTCTATATTATGACATCGATCTTTGTTTCTTAACTAGTTTGTATCGCATTTTATTTTCAAACGGACAGCAAACACGATAGATATCTTGCGTTGTTGCAAATTAGGAACATTTCTATCCCCGCATCCCATGTGATCCAAATATTAACTCGTCAAATCTTTTTTCTCTAGCTGAGGAAATAAACACAGTTTTTCAAATTTATTTTGCATAAATTTCTCTTCAAATTAAATAACATCGAGAAAATTTTAAGCATCGTGTAATTTAGCTCTTGAAAGGATTTTAGAAAATAAAATGATGTTATTTATTCACTGTGTCCCTTTAAACATTCTCAGGCCTTTTTGTTTTTGTTATTTATATATTGTGCTTGGCCCTTTAAACATTCCCAGGCTTTTTTTTTTGTTTTTTCAACAAGCCTCCCACATCTAATCAATTTAAATGGCCATTTGAAAACAAAAGGCGTCTTTATGAATTAGATTTGAAAGCTTTAAAGTTCATCCTGATATTGAAATGAGGTTGACAAGAATACGAACAGACAGTTTATAAAAAGGCCTCCCCCGTTAAACATTCTCCATTCCACTTGAAGCTCGAACCAGGTTGTGCTTGCTTTGCGAACTTCCAGTTTTATAGCGTATAGCGTTTTAAATCCCCTGCTACTGATCTAGACATTGCACTTATGCACATTTCTGTTCTGTGCGATCCATAGCATGAGTACGTAATTCCCTGGGATTGCGCGGGGGACGGGAGGGTGGGGACAGATGTACAATAGGCAAACAGCTGTCGTATAATAAAACCAGTTTCACCGTGTCAAGCTGATGAAGCCCTCTTATGGCGAAGCATGTCCATGCATGTCGATTAGGTTTTTTTTTCTTTTTTCATTTTTGATACTTTTCAACGTTATTATAGTTTCTATTCAAAGCTATAAAATTCTCGTTAGGCATCTCCAAAACCATCTAAAAACATAAGAAAAATAATTGGAAGGTATTTGTGGGGGCGTATAATTACCAACCTGGCTCTCAAGAGGCAGCAAAACTAGCTTTTGATGCTTAGAACAAATAAGAATACTTAAGAATGGTCTGTAAAAAATAATGCGATTTTTATGAACTAAAACAAATTAAAGATATTATCGGTAAATGGGAAGGAAAAGAAACTCGGTTGTTTCTTGATCAAAGTCAAAATATTGTTGAATTTTGCAAGAAGCAATCGTGTAAAGGAATTCACATCAAGCTCCTCCCACTTTCATAACATCACAGTAGCTTTGTCAGCAAAACTGAGCCCAACAAAAAAAAAATTTAATAAATTTTAATGACTCGAAGAAAAAAAAGTATCAGATGAGATCTTGATATGGTATCGAAGAGTAAGATTATAGATCATATAGTTGTTATTGCTCGCATGCATGATCAACTTTACATAAGTAAATACAGCTTAATTGGCTTTTTTTCAAGTAACTTATATTTTGCGTCCTTTGTTTTATTCAAACAAAAGCATTTTTAAAATTAGAATACATTTGAGTCGGCGACTAGTTTTTGCAAAATTCATGAATCCAGAATTATGAGTCTATCTTATGACATCGATCTTTGTTTCTTAACTAGTTTGTATCGCATTTTATTTTCAAACGGACAGCAAACACGATAGATATTTTGCGTTGTTGCAAATTTGGAACATTTCTATCCGCACTAGGCCATGTGATCCAAACATGGACTCACTAAAACAAATCATTTTTCTCTCGCTGATGAAATAAACACGGTTTTTCAAATTTGTTTTACGGAGATTTCTCTTCAAAGCATCGTTTAATTGTAACTCTCGAAAAGATTTTAAAAAATAAATGTTATTTATATATTGTGCTTGGCCCTTTAAACATTCCCAGGCTTTTTGTTTGTTTTTTCAACAAGCCTCCCGCATCTAATCAATTTAAATGGCTATTTGAAAACAAAAAGCGTCTTTATTAATTACATTTGAAAGCTTTAAAGTTCATATCCTGATATTGAAATGAGGTTGACAAGAATACGAATAAACAGTTTATAAAAAGGCTACCACCATTGTACATTCTCCATTTCACTTGAAGCTCGAACCAGGTTGTGATTGCTTCGCGAACTTCCAGTTTTATAGCGTATAGCGTTTTAAGTCCCCAGCTACGGATCTAGACATTGCAATTATGCACATTTCTGTTCTGTGCGATCCATAGCATGGGTACGTTAATTCCCTGGGATTGCGAGGGGGACGGGAGGGCGGGGACGGATGTATATCAAATAGCTGTTGCATAATAAAACCAGTTTCACCGTGTCAAGCTGATGAAGCCCTCTTATGGCGAAACATGTCCATGCATGTTGATTAGGTTTTTTTTTTCTTTTTTGATACTTTTCAACGTTATTATAGTTTCTATTCAAAGCTATAAAATTCTCGTTCGGCGTCTTCAAAACCATCTAAAAACATAAGAAAAATAATTGAAAGTTATTTGTGGGGGCGTATAATTATCAACCTGGCTCTCAAGAGGCAGCAAAACTTGCTTTTGATGCTTACAACAAATAAGAATACTTAAGACTATGCCTATGGTCTGTAAAAATAATGCGATTTTAAGAACTAAAACAAAAGATACTGATAGCATAGTCTGTTTGTTGAATAGAGATAAAACTTCGAACAGCAGAACTTTTAAGTTCAACCCTAGCTGTTATCGTTAAATGGGAAGCAAAAGAAACTCAGTTGTTCCTTGACGATCAGAAGTCAAAATATTGTTGAATTTTGCAAGAAGCAATCGTGCCAAGGTATTCACATCAAGCTCCTCCCACTTTCATAACATCACAGTACGATTTGTCAGCAAAACTGAGACCAATAAAAAAAAAAATCGGCTAAATTTTACGAACTCGAAAAAGAAAACAAAATCAGATGAGATCTTGATATGGTTTCGAAGAGTAAGATTATAGCTCTTATAGTTGTTATTGTTCGCATGCATGATCAACTTTACATAAATAAATACAACTTAATTGACTTTTTCTCAAGGAACTTGTTTTTAACATCCTTTGTTTCATTCTAACAAAGGTATTTAAATTAGATTACATTCGAGTCGGCAACTAAGTTCTGCAAAATTCATGAATCCAGAATTTTGAATTTATATTATGGCATTAATCTTTGTTTTCCTAACTAGTTTGTTTTACATTTTGTTTTCAAAGGGGCAGCAAACATGACAGATATTTTGCGTTGTTGCAAATTAGGGACATTTCTTTCCCCACATCTCATGTAATCCAAATACGAATTCGCCAAATCATTTTTCTTTAGGTGATGAAATGAACACGGTTTTTCTAATTTGTTTTGCGGAGATTTCTCTTCAAATCTAATAACATCGAGAAAATTTTAAGCATCGTGTAATTGTAACTCTCGAAAGGATTTTAGAAAATAAATTGATGATATTTATTCATTGTGCCCCGGCCTTTAAACATTCCCAGGCCTTTTGTTTTTTATTAACAAGCCTCCCACATCTAATCAATTTAAATGGCCATTTGAAAACAAAAAGCGTCTTTATGAATTAGATTTGAAAGCTTTAAAGTTCATCCTGATATTGAAATGAGGTTGACAACAATACGGCTAGAAGACACTCTATAAAAAGGCCACCTCAATTGTACTTTCTCCATTCCACTTGAAGCTCGAAACAGGTTGTGATCGCTTCGCGGACTTTCAGGCCATCAAAATGAAACTACTGATTTGCTCTGTTTTGCTTGTTGCTGTATCGGCATTTCCATTCGAATCAGGTAATGCTTTTATCTTATAAATGAGAATTTATGTTTTTGCTGTGAATCCTAATATTCAGAAGCTAGTTTTCTTAAGCATCCATTTTTTTGGTCATTTTCATCTCTTTATATAACCAAACGTTTTATTCTAAGTTAAGTCAAGTTTGTTTTGCAACTAGCATTTTTGATTAAAGAACTTGGACATAAACTAGTTAGAAAGTTTGATTTTAAATTGCATGAAAGTTCCTTTTTTTTGCAGATTCTTGGTTTTAATTGGCAGTCCTTTAGTAATTGAATAAAAAGTTTATCTTAAGCATATTAGATGTTTATAAGTTCCCATAAATTCTGGCACAACAACATTCAACAAAAACTTTGTTTTCACGTATAACAATCCTGCTAAAGAAATAACTTACTAAAATTGATAAAAATGACCATGAAAATAATCAATTTTGCATGCAGTTTGTAATTTAAGATGCGTTTTGTTTATACTTAAATTTCTTGTTTGTAGTCTGTTAATTGCGGTTGCTAGGTGTCGGCTCAAGGATAGTAGTAAAGCTTAGATTAACAGTTACTCTAAGTCTAAGACTATTGAATTAGTTAGATGATCACAGGTAAATATTGCATATTCAGAAATTTACTATCTCGTCGTGTAGTTCTACTGTACGTCTGCACAATTTTTGTTGTAATTTTTAAAATTCTTTTGTGTTTTCTTCAAAGATCTTCAAGACCAAAATACACCATCGCCCAATGGGATGTCATTCGAGGACAAAATCAGAGCCATTGAAAAGTTAATGATTAAAGTTATTGAAGATGTGCATGAAAGCGAGGAAGGCTTTGTTGATCACAGTAAGTTAATTAGTTGCTATGCGTCATCAGTTGGTCAGCGGTATACTCCGCCTGATTGTATTTTATTTCATTTCTTAATGATATCAGTGTTTGATATATGATGTCCTTATGAAATATGTTAAAATTGTATTAGTTAAAAAATATCAGTCTGTCTATTTCTTGTAAACTTGCAGAGGAGATTGAAAAACCTGGCGGAAAGATAATCGACCTTGTAAGTAAAAATAATTGTAGACTGCAAAACAGTCTCTTCCTTCGTCGAGAGATCGAAAATCCATGCGATTTCATCAAATGGGAGACTGGGGAGAGGAAATAGACGCGCGGACGTGAACGAAAAGGAACTGCCCTTCGACCACATTCTATTTCACTCCCGTCCGCAGCCAAGTTCCTCTGCCCAGTCTCCCATTTGATGAATGCGCTTGGATTTTCAATATCCCGGTGAAGAAGAGACTGTTTTGCAGCCTAAAATATTAGTTGTTCTGTGTTTCTAAGACTTGTTCATGTGCTATTTATGTAATCCTTTTCAAGGGCTGGCTGTAAACTCATTCTCTTTGATATATGGCGCTAAGCAGTTTCTTGACATTGCTGCTTTCATATATTTAAAAACAGGACTATAAAAACTTATATATAAACTTAATCTTTCTCATTTCGGGATTGTGTAATCGTCGTTCTGAATAATAAGAAACTATTCTGATATTTCTCAACCCATATCTCCAAGAGCAAATTTAACTAAGGACACAATAATTTTCCAAGTTCTAAAATTTTTACAAAACAACTTCCATGAGCTAATATGTGTTAATATGTTTAACCTACAAAGATAATCGAGGCTGTCAAACCTGTGAAAAAGCTCGTCTTTGCTGTCATGAAGGATATTCACAGTGAGTAACATTCATATTTGATCAAAAGAATATCTGTTTGTATTTAGTTTTATTTGCAACTCTTGTGACAACTTAGAAATCTCTAATGTTTGATTTTACTTGACAGTTTGTAATAATAAACTGGAAGAAGCTTTCAAGAAAGAAAAAAGCCAAAAAGAAATTGAGCTGCAAGCTGGGCAATGTTTCTTCGTTGTTCACAGACCTTTTGTAGTTCTGCTTCGTCAAGTTCTTGAAAAAGGTATTTACATTTTTTTTTTCTTCTCGCGCATTGCACTGATATCGTGACTTTACTGTACATATTTTATTACTACAATGCCGTGAAAATCATCGATCATCGTAACTGTCAAAACATGTCTATAGAATAATTGAAAACAGTCGTTCGGATCAGTTGTCTTAATTTTTTTTTTTAAACAAACTTCTACCTGTTACGTAAAGTGGAAATTATAATACAATAACACCTCTTACAGCTTGGAATCGTTGACTGATAAAACTGTTATTGCTATATATCAACAGTTTCTTAGCACTCTGGAAACCACTTGAAGTTGAATTGAGCAAATTGAATCAATAAATTGATTTGAAAATAAATTGAGTTTCTTTCTTTTCTACTCATATTTTTTTCCCTGGAATTAAGGCTAAGACTAATTTCAACCTTATTTCAGCTTTCAACAAACATTAGTTTGAGGGCTTGTAAAAAGCTAAACAGTTTTTAACTTTTTTTTTTTTTTTGATGTATTTTATTATCTATGTTTTTTTCCCATATTGATTCATTTTAAGGTTTTAAATATGATTTATAATTCTAGATTTCATATTTTTGGTTTTCAATAGTTTATCCGCAACTGAACGCCAAGCAGATTGTAAACAAAATGTCGATCAACGAGTTAATTCGCGGCCGATTTTTGAAAACAAATAATACGAGAGAAATATGAAATGTTTTATATTCACTATAAACCGTAACTTGTAAAAAAAATAACAACTTATAAAATTTATTTTAAATAGAAACGTTAAAGTATAAATACTTTTTTTTTAGATTTGTTTGGCAAACTGGCGGACAAGGATGACAAGAATGAAAAAAGGGGTATGCATCATTTGATGCGCGACTTGATTCAAATCCAAAAAGCACTTGGACGATTCAGGG
>JANCMA020104361.1:0-14883 GCA_024336925.2 Zoanthus solanderi
CCCCAACTATCGTCCCCACCCCCCACACACATCAATCAACCACATCTTTTTCACAAAGAAGTTTTATTTGTACTCACCAAGATTTGAACTTCTACACTCTGGATTTCAAGTCAACTATCACTACCACTAGGCCACACAAACAATTGATGCAAGTTCTCAAATATTTTCTTTTCTCACCAATAGTTAAAAAAATATCATCTTATCTAGAATTTCAAAATTTTAAACTGGTTGGAAAATTTCCAACTAAAAAAAATTTCCAGCCACAACAAATATATTGATACTACATAGTGCACGTTGATGGGTATTGATTCGATGATAATTTATAACTAAGTATTTTCAAAATCTAAATTTATCCCCCCTTTCTGAAAACTATCATCAAGTACAGGCGTAATCGCTCTAAATTTCCATCGCCAATCAATAGAATAACTTTGGCTTTGCCCTTGTCATTCTATCAGGCGATAGAAATTGCAAGTTCATATTCTAATTGTTAAATAGCCTCTCTTATAATTTTATAACAACAGGCAACCAACTGAACAATCAGCTTTAACCCTTTTAGTCCCAGTCAGTTAGTTACATGCAACTTCTCTTTACATAACACATACAAAATAAGACATTTGGTAATGAGAACTGGTCAAACAAAGCAAACTACTGAAGATTAAAAGTTAAATTCTCTGAAAAGTTCAATGAAAAGTATGGGCTCAAGTTGGGAGAATTTAACAATACAACTGGGACAGAAAGGGTTAAAACTGCCAAAGTGCTAACAAATCTTGTAAATATAAGCATACTGAAATAATTGTCTTGTTGCAAATTTTTTACAACTACAGTAACAGTACCTGATTCTGATGAGCTTTTGCTATCTGTTCATAATTTCTGAAATACAAGAACAAAGTATTATTGAGATGAGTAAAACAAGTTTTTTTTAATAATACTGTAAAAGTTATAGCCAAAATTCATTTTTAATACGTAAGGTTGAAAAAAGAGCATCATCTGTAACACTAAATTCTGCTACTTACGTTTGCAGAATAAAACAAAATTAAGCCACTTTGTTAGGGAAAACAAAGAAATACGCAAAAAACAATCAATCAAAACCTGTCTCTCGCCATTTTAATTCTTCTAATCATTCTACTTCTGATTTTGCAGCATTTGGTCATTCTGTCATCAACGGCGGCAACGATTGTCACAAGACTAAAAAATTGCAAATAATTCACGCTTTGGGCACTCTTAATCCCTACGGGATAAATGAACGCTTCACTTTCTGTTAACCTTCTGCTGTTCCGGAACCTTTTTGTCTTTTTAACACATTTTTTTCTCACACATCCCTATCCTTTTATTACCTTTTGTTTTTTCACATACCTATCTCAATGCGTTATCTTGCTTTACATCGCTATATAAACACCTCTTTATTTATAACCCATACATTCACTCCGACGAAGGACTACAGTCCGATACGTCAGTTTTTGTCAGTGGCAACTGCCACTGCAAGCAAAATAGACAACAACTAAAAAAATTAAAAACAAAAATATTATCCAAAGATGATATTTTGAGACGTTTTTCAGAACTGTATCAAAACACATAGGTTTTACTTCATACACAATTCTGGCATTTTTAATTTTTTGCATAGTGATTTTGTCCTGTACCCGTTACGTAAGGTCTGATTAAAAAGCAATAAAATTCAAAATTGTAAATGCTCCTCCCCTTGAAAAGCTTGCTCCTCACGACTGCCCCCTTGACAAAAAAATGCTGCCTACTGCCCCGTATAGGTCATATTTGGTGCACTGCTCAATGTTAGACTTAAGATATGGAACAGGAAAAACAAAAGGGTGCTGACAAGGTGCACTACTTTAGACTTGAAACCTTAAGCTTTCCCTCCTCCCAAAAATTGTCAAAAATAATCCACTTTGCTCAACCTGAAAACTGCAAGCAATTAAGTTTTGAAGTTGAGTTTGGCAGTGCATTTTGGGAATTACTTAAGAACAAATTCTACGAAGTATGCAGTCCTGATATTCTCCAGTCTTCTTAGTAGGCCAGGCTGGTTGTGGGGTGTTTACATGATACCGGGGTGACTTCCACATCGGCACAAGTTCGCTCCAGTTCTCTCTCTTAGCTCTGCATTTGTTGACATGATGACACCAAAAATGTCTCTCTGAAAACATCTGATTTTGAACAATGTAACTCGAATCTCGGTTTGCATGTTTAATGATTCTCCCCCTTTGCACGAGCAGTCTACCAAGTCCTACTGGACTTGTGTCAACTATGATTTCTGCCTCATTGGTTGGGTGAAAACATGACATGCCCTTCTCTCCAATCAGGGAATCATTTAATTTCCCCAAAGCTGTATGCTCTTCATTCCTCCATTTCCATGGAGTATTCTGTTTGTTAGTGAGTGCAAAGGAGTAGTGATGTTGGCGTAACCAGATATCTTCAAAAAGTTATACATAATATTGAGCCATACCAAGAACTAGGGATTTTACTTCATTGACATTATGTAGTGGAGTGGCATTCTGGATTGTATTAACTTTTTTTGGATCAGGCTTGAAATCATTAGCAATGAAAATGTGCCAAATTATGGGACAAAATTTTTGGTTCTGAGAAAACACATTAATTTCGAACTTAAATAGAAGATTCTAGTCATGTAATTCTTGGTTTTGTTCCACAAGATTATGTTATCTGAAATGTTCTTACTGTACAGCCAAAGAGGTCTTCAAGAATTCCTTCAATTTTATTTTGAAAAATTTCAGAGGCAGCATCAAGGTATTTTGTCTTTTCTGTATTTATTTTCAGTCCCATTTGCTCCATCCCTTCCTTTTTCAGTCACTTCTTCCTTTGATTCTGCATTTATTACTACTAAAGTCATCATCATAAAGCAGCTCCCACAGTCCATCTCCTCTTGCCAACTTAGTAGCCTCCTCCATTACTGTGATAAAGAGTAATGGGCCAAGAGAGGATCCCTGGTGTACTCCCACTTTTATGTCAAAAAGCCTCTGATGTTCCCACTACTGTTTTCACCCCTGATCTTGTTTCTGAATACAGAAACATGACTGCTGTCACGAGTCTTTCTGGCACTTTTTGTCTCCTCAGTGTCCATTCAATTGCTTTCCTTGGCACCCAGTTGAATGTCTTCTCCAGATCCACAAAGACATGATTCAGTTTTTTCTTCTTTTCATTAAACTTTTCTTGCATTTGCCTTATTATAAAAATTGGATCTGTTGTCAACCTTCCTGAGCAAAAACCAAACTGCCGACCATCTACTTTTATTACTTTCTTCAACCTCTCCTCCGATACCTTTTCAAACAATTTCATTCCATGTTCCAATAATCTAATTCCTTTATGTTTTCCACATTCCAAGGCATCTCCCTTGCCATTATAAACTGGAATAGTCACACTGTTTTTCCATTCTCTGGGAATTTCCTCCTAGTTAAATATCGCACTAAGTACTCCTGTTAATGCTCCTGTAATATTTGCCCTCTTTATCAAGTCACTTGTCATTCCTGTTGGACCTGGCGCTTTTCTACTTTTCATTTCCTTCAATGCTCTATTTACTTCATCCTCTGAGACCGCTTCTACTGGCCCTTCAACCATATCTATCTCTTCCAGGTTATGTTCATTTTCCTTGTTTAACAGGTCTTCAAAGTAAGACTCCCACCTCCCAAGTATCTCTTCCTTTATTTTGATAACTCCTATTTCAACCTTTATATACTTTGCTTCAGTTACATATTTTTTCGCTTTATAATTTTACATATTATTCTATATTATAAAATGATGATTAGGGGTGACCAATCTTTGCCATGAAACAAATTTGTCAGGAGTAAGTACTGTAAAGAGGAACATTCTCTATAAATTATATTTAATTTGTGTTTGTAGATTTTAGGATCAGAAACAATGGCTCTACAAAATGTAAAAAAAGACTTTTAAAAAAGTCTCACGTTTTCATGATTTTCAAAGCAGTAACTTCCTTTCTCAGAGCTTCCAGATCTTCTTTCTGTTTTTCTCTCTGTTGATGAAGGAACTTCAGGTACTCTATACCTAGAAACAACAAACCAAAAAAACCAAAAAGCTGTCATTGGCAGCAGTTAATTTCATACATTTAATTGTTCTTTGGGTTTTGTTTTTATAAATAATTTACCTGTTAATACTTACCTTCTTGTACAAACATTATTTGTACAAGACTATATATTCAGAGTTTGAAATAAATCTGGAAAAATGGTTCGTGATGTTTTTTGGAATATTAACTTGAAACACGGCAAATTTTCATCACCTGAAACTGTGTTATGTCTTCAAATCAATATTTATATAAAATCGCTTAACATTTTACTCGGTTAACCTGTAAAATAATTATATATTTATAATTTACTTATTTATAATTATTTTCAAAGAAATAAAGGGAATCCAGCTCATATAAAGGTGCATAATAACAGTTAACCCTTTAACCACTAAGAGTGCCGAAAGATGAGTTTGTAAATTCTCCCAACTTAAGTCCATAGTAATCCTATGAGAAGTTTGGGAGAATTTCTTAATTCATCTTCCAGAGTTTTTGGTGGATGGTCAAATTTCATATTCTCAGTATTAACCAGCTTGTTTTCTTTTGTTTACTGTAAGGAGAACTTAGATGTTGACAAATGCCTTAGGGCTGAAAGGGTTAAACTTGTCACCACTTGTCATGGTTTTGTCTTCTATTTCAAAAATAAAAATGTTAGTGAGGTCCACAAATTTAGATTTGTATGGCACTAAAAATAGGGTGAAATCACAAAATTATTTAGTAGGTTATGGTGCTTAAATTATAACAAAATTTTATGGTACAGTAATGTGAGAAAAATCTCCCAGTAACAAACAACCAGAAATCATATTATTTTGGAAATGCATGCAGAAAGATGCAAATTTGGAATGTTTTTCCAGATCAATTTATACTATAAAATATAATGTTGAAGAATTAAATCACTTACTGGAAATATTCGACTGAAACATAGACGCTTCGGCCATAAACCATGACCTTCATCAGCTAATTCTGAAGGTCACGTGACCCGAACGGCGACGAAAGTGCCTCAGTACCCGGTCCCATGTGTTGGACAAACTGAAATGGAGCCACCCTTTGCGGCTGAGTGAAGGCTGCTCCACCCTTTCCCATATGACCTCCTTTATGCCTCATTGAACTCAGTCCTCTTCTCGATCGAGTATCACCACGTCCGTGTTTTTGAAGGAATGACAGGTTTCCTTGCAGTGTAGGCACACCGCTGAGATCTGGGCCTCGTTGGATCCCTTATGACGATGTTGATCAAGGCGGGCACGCAGGGATTGTTTAGTTTCGCCAACGTTGGTGGCTGCACATCTCTGGGATCCACACGGGATCCCATAGACTAAATTTGACAACTTCTCTCTCGGCATCTTGTCTTTAACCTTGACAAGTTTGGATCTTAATGTGCCAATAGGTTTAAATGTAGTCAAGTTGTTATAAAAATGTGACTTGAGAGCATTCTTGATTCTTTTGACAACACCAGCAACGTTCGGGATCTTAGCAAGTGCCTTCTCTGGACGACCATTGTCACTCCCTGTCCCAGGTTTCTTTCCCTTCTTTGCTTCTTTGTGGAAGGCCCATTTTGGGTATCCATCAACAAGTGGTTCCTGAGTGAATTTCATGTTCTTATCCCTGCTACTGATGAATTCGAAGAACAGTCTCCAACCCTTCCACTTTGCTATGGGAAAGGTTGGAGCAGCCTTCACTCAACCGCAAAGGAGGGCTCTGTTTCAGTTTGTTCAACACATGGGAACGGGTACTGAGGCACTTTCCTCGTCGCCTGTCACGTGATCCGTTCGGGTCACGTGACCTTCAGGATTAGCTAATGAAGGCCATGTTTTATGGCCGAAACGTCTATGTTTCAATCGAATATTTCCAGTGAGCGATTTAATTCAACATTTTACAAAAACTGGATGATTGAAAATTATGTTTAATCACTATAAAATATAATTTATCACTGTTTGCCACACTAAAGAAATTTTACCGCTGATGTAGATTTAAATTAACAAATTGTTGGTTTATCAAAAAAAGTTTTAACAAATCATTGTTGGTTTTTAATTTTCATGAAACTTTCAAACTCCCTATTGTGAAGATTGCAATTTGTTTTGTGATTCACAAATCGCAAATCGTTGTTTTGATCACTGAATTTTGTGATTTTTTAAAATAACAAAAAATTATGTGAAGCAAAAAATTAAGTGTCGTGAAAAATATGTGACTCATTATCTCAATAATCAAAATGAAAGTTATTTATTGATCTGCTATATTACTAAGGCAAAAAACCTAAAGTTACTGTTAGTGAATAGGCTTATGTTGCATTTGTTTGAAAAATGTTGTTTTGTTAGGTATTTCGCTGTTTAAGTCCCTATATTGCTATTTTTATCTTTTGGATGAAAAGTGGACCCCTTTAGTAATACTAAATTTTGAAAATTAAAGTTTTTCATGGTTCCTGTTATGTTTTTGAGTCTTGAAACGTGCAAATAAGACAGTTTTGGGACTGCTGTCCTTTTTTGACCAAGCATTAATGTCATTATGAAGTCTTGGTGTGATGACGTAGCAGAAGGTACAGTACTTGTGTAGCTTTGGGTTGAATATTAACACTGTCAACAGAACAATTTCATTTATTTACGGTCTAAAACACAGCAAAAATAAGAGAAACTCAGTTTTAAGTACTTTGTTTGTCACATTAATTATTTTTCCCTTGTAAAATACTAATGACAGTGAAGGACGTCTTACTGCTGCTATGTCACAGGAACCACTTCCCTGCCGCTCGGTCAAAACATAAATTCTAAAGTTCTTTTGATTTAAAAAGCATACTTTTAAAGTGCACAATTTTTTTTCAGCTATTCAAATTTTGAGTTCACAGATGACAACTGTTCTCATCTAAAAGATAAAAAAAAGTGATATAGGGACTTTAATGACAAACATCTTAATCAAAGGGGCAAGGGGAAGTATATAAAATGTCTGGCTGAAAATTGTTTTTATATTTCTGTTCCAGGAGATAAAAGAGGAAAACTAAAAAGAGTCCATTAATACTTTCCAAGATATTGCAGAAACTAAGTGTCGCAAAATATCCACTCCTCAAAATTGTGAAAACTTCATGTAATAAGGCATGTTCTGACAGATATTCTAAAAACAACTTTAAAAAATTTGAAAAACAACAGATTCTTCTATATCAGGTACAACTGAAGAAATTTTCATCTACTGGACAATACTGTACTAATATAAAATATTGCACATCAGAAATAAGAATTGAAACTTAATATAAATTATTTTCCTTGTGAAATTATTTAAATCAATTTAGAATCGGAAATTTTATCAGAAAAATGTGTGAATATGCCCCAAGTGGGAATAGAACCCACGTCTCCCTGTATTCTAGTCAGGAGTGCTAACCACTACACCATCAGGGACCACCACACTGACAACGTAGCAGTTTGAATAGTTAAGTTGGTTAACGCATGCGGATTCCTGGGCCCAATTTCTCTGAAACGCAAGTGCGGCCTTCATACTACTGGAGTGTGTTTTGACTTCGACATAAGGCTCAGATCTACTGAATAATACCAAATGTGAGTCATATGTGAAACAACAACTAGAGGCTCGGCCCAAGCCTATATACAAACATATTTACAGTAAGGTTACTAGATTAAATAAACATTGCCATTTTGTCAATGAAAGCCGGGGAATCAATCTTCCATTTCTTTTTCGCTTCCTGTGTTCTCCACCGCAGAACAGACCGAATCCGACATTCAGTAGATAGTTCGAATCTATTTCGAAAAATCCAACAGAAACACCGAACAAAAGTGCTTACTACTTAGTAGTTTTTCAATAATTTGATTGATAAAAACTGAGTTTTTTGGCATGGTTCACACATTAGATTCTTATAGTCATGCCTATGTATATGGTTTTTATTAGTCGTGGATACACGAAGCGTTGGAACGACTATTGTTGTGGGTTAGAATATGCAAATTTGTCACTCACTCAGATGTAAACGAAATCTATAATTCAACGTGAGACCAACTGATATCGACTTTCCGAAATAATGCCCGCACTGTTATATTTACTTAACGAAGTAATAGCAAATGCAGCAACGAGCAACTCAAGAAGCAAATTAACTTGTATTACGCAACTGCTGAAGAGCAGTCAATCAAAATAAAGTCTTATGACTTTTCACCCACCATCCATTCAAAATAGTTCCTAGTTCTTTAACATGTTTCCAATAATGTGTTGCTGTAAAAGGAAATTTAACTATATGCAAGATAATTCAAGTTTAATGTATTCACGACTCATTCACATTTCCCTTTGATTATGTTAAAGTGTGAACCAGTCTTTAGAAGTAATATAGAACAAGTGATTTAATCAATGTAAGTAGTAACTTGAACATCAATCAAAATGCCCTTGAAGGCCCTTTTAGTTGACTTTCTAAAAAGCTGCAAGAAAGCTACCGATCTGTGTTTTCTGTTTAATTAAGGTATTATCGATTCCATGTGTGACACCTACATGTGCGAATTTCGACTTATGTGTATAAAAATCCATTTCAAGTAACTCAAAGATTGTTGACTGTAAAACATGTTTTGCACAATTAAAGTTTCTTGAGGATACTAAAATCAAGAATTTAGAATCTTCATTTTGACGTTCGTTTGAAGCCCTAACGGTAACTCTAATTTATCCACTCCATCGTATTCGAGATAGATAGTGTTTATTAATTCGTTAATTACAGTTAGAACGGAATTGCTAAGGTTACAGAACAATATAAAGTAAATGCTGTTACATGCTTCGATGTTCGTTTTGCTTTCTTGAGACCCACTATAAAAATTAGACATGGTTTTAAAAAAGTACAAATTACCGTGTTTTCGAGTCAACGTCTTGTTTCTTTTTGGATTACACTATAGTTTTGCAATTTTTGGCGATTTCTTAATAATTAGATAGTTCAGCAGTTTTTCTAATGATAATAGAAAGTTTTAGTTTAGATAGAATTGTGACTGCAAAGAATGTTTCATACCAAGCCAAGTTGACTAACTTAGAATATTAATTAAATCAATACATATATTGTTTTGTAGATTGTGTTCGAAGGTGTTCGTGGTTCAGGATATCAAGGCGACATCTCCCTTGACGATATCAAAGTATCCAACAGGTTCTGCCCACCTCTTAAAGAGTGCAGCTTTGAAGACGCAAACTTGTGTGGATGGTCAAACGAACCAAACAGCATTGATGACTTTGATTGGACAAGACAAAGTGGCTCAACAAGTAGCTCAAATACAGGACCAGCGAATGACCACACGTTTGGAACTCCGAAAGGATTTTACATGTACATTGAAACTAGCTTTCACAGGTGTGTACAACAACACTGATCAACATACTGTGTTTAAATCATTCACTCCGACGAAGGATTACATTCCAAAATGTCAGTTATAAAATTCTTTTCACTACGGTGTACAGCTTATCGATTTATAAAACTTTGTTTAAATCAAATTAAGTTAAATGTAGATCCGTCTTACAGTTGAAAAACTTCATTATATGGAATTTCAACAAAGCACTAGTTTAATTTCTAAACTAATACTTTAATGTAACTTAAATGTAACCACACAGCTTGATGGTGAGCAGAATGGTCAAAATCTCTCTTTCTTGAAAATTATTTTTTAAAATTCAAATAACATTTTTGTTGAAATTTTCTCAATCCACACTCGTTTATTCAAAACAGCTACAATCTGCTTAAATCGATGATGGGGTCTCTGAAAATTTGTGACTATGCATTAATTTCCTTGAGTATCTTCTTTTACAAAATGTATTTTTGAAATAACGAAAACTAGATGATAATTTTTAAACTATTTGATATCTAATTTTACCGGCGGCGAGGTTCTCTGCTTTCCAGCCAGGTTTGATGTCTGGGACGAGTTATTTGTTGAGTTATATTTCTATGATCTTCTTGCCCGCCAAAGTAGACACAACTTTCCATCCTAACGCGGTCGATCAAATTAGTACCACCTTCTGCGGGGAGCAAACCTGTGATAGATTAGTGTCCCGTCCACTAGGTTTGTATAATGAGCAATAGCTTCTGCCGAGAGCAAACCTGTGATAGATTAGTGTCCCATCCACGAGGTTTGTATAATGAGCACCAGCTTCTACCTGGAGCAAACCTGTGATGGATTGGTGTCCAGTCCAGAGGGACTCCCATTCATTTTCCATTGCAGGCACCCGAGATAAGCGCCGACTATCATGAGCAAAAAGGCTCGGAAGTGGATTAAGTTTCTGAGTTTTATTAAAAAATTTTCCTAACCTCATTAAAAAGTGTTGGAATATTTAATATTTAGAGAACTCTTAAACGATTGCTTGATACTGTTTTGGAAAAGAATTAACCTACTGTGTTAAAAATGTTGGAATACTTAAAGTTTACAGAACTTTTAAACGATCTATTCTGTTGTTAGTTCTGGAGACAAGGCACGGTTGCTAAGTCCTCGCTACCAAGCCACTTCAGGAAAATGTCTTCAGTTCTGGTACCATATGTATGGACGCGACATTGGTACCTTAAATGTGCGATTAAAGAGGACTGTTGGTGGCTCGCCTCAGTATTTCCTACAGTGGTCTCTTTCGGGCAACCTCGGCGATAGGTGGCATGTAGCACAGGTTACCGTCAGCTCGAGTTCTGACTACCAGATTGCGTTTGAAGGTGTGTAATAATACAGTTAGATTAACAAGCGAACGAAGTAATATAAGATATTTTTAGAAAAGAATGAACTGATAAGATTGAAGAAATGAAGAATAAAAAAGATGGGAAGTCTGGATTGGGTGGTGTAGTGGTTAAAACTCGTGTCTTACACCTTGCATGTGGCTAATATAACTTATCATTATCATTTTCATTATCGTTATCATTATTATCATTATCGTTATCATTATCATTATCGTTATCATTATCGTTATCGTTATCATTATCGTTATCATTATTATCATTATCATTATCGTTATCGTTATCATTATCGTTATCGTTATCGTTATCATTATCGTTATCATTATCATTATCGTTATCATTATCATTATCATTATCGTTATCATTATCATTATCGTTATCATTATCATTTTCATTATCATTATCATTATCATTATTATCTATTATTTAAGAGATTTTGCTAGGCAGAGTACTGTGTGATACATTTGTGCACACCTCTGGCATATTTAAAAAATGTCATCAAAAACTTCTGGAAGGGTCTCTATATGACAAACATGTGTAAAACGTAACACTTGAAGTTTGTCAATATTATCTCTAGTCATAATATGTAATAGATATAATAAAAGAAGAGCCCTTGAAGTACTTTTGCCAAAAGTGATTTAGAAAAAGACTAATCGAGCAAAATGATTTTGTTTGATTTGTAATTTGGATATATGTGTTTTATAAGTAATTCCCCAAGCAAATATACAATAAGAAATGTAAGGAAGAAGTTGATGTTTGACAGATTCAAGCTTAGAGTATTGTATTATTTAGAGAATGCCTGAAGTAAAAAATGTGGCTATTAGAAGACTCTGCATCTTAATCAGTGTGTCAAATAACTTAAGATATCCTCAATTAAACCTTCCTTTAACACACCATTTAACGTTTTACGCTTTTAAATATTAAGGTGTCAAAGGGAGAAGTTTCAGAGGAGATATTGCCATCGATGATGTGAAGTTGATGGACAATCCTTGTCCTCCTCCGGGTGACTGCAATTTCGAGAACGACATGTGTACGTGGACAAATTTACAGGACGGTGGCGACCAGTTTGATTGGCTACGGGGAAGAGGAGGTACTCCAACCTCATTTACAGGTCCTTCAGTTGACCACACTACGGGAACGGCAGATGGTAAGAACAGTGAAAGTTCCAAAAAATTGCTATAGGAATATTTGGGTTTTCTTTATTATTATTTTTTTTTCTGTAGCGTTCAATGTAACTGGGTAGTAAAGGCTCTAAGAATAGTTTACAGATGTTAAGCGTCATAGCCGGGTGTTGTTCATAGTTTAACCTGTCAAAATACAGTGATTGATTATCTGCTATTGTCGTCTTAGTGGCAAATGTAATAGCTTGGTAATTTTTAAATGACAATAATGCAATAAGAAGAATTTAAGAAAGTCTTAATCGAAGATTTGTAATGAAAAAGATAGGAAAAGAAAAGAAACAAATCTACTGTATATACAGAAAGATTGTGTTGTTGGTGCCAGCGTCCTGAATGTTTGAAATACCAAACATGTCTGTGTTTAAAATATTATTGAAAAACGGCATTTCAGTTTCGATTGTTATTAGTTCTTGAACTAGTAATTTTGATTTGTATGGACTTTACAATAAATGAAACATTATGTGAAGGTGGACAAAAGCTAATAACGAAGGCTCTTTTTTGTACAGTTGCACGTTTTCAATAACTCGTAAATTTCTACCATCAGGTTTTTATGTATTCATTGAAGTATCGTCACCACAGAAGCCAGGAGACATTGCTAAGATAGAATCCGAGGAATTTCAGCCAACAGGAAGAAGTGGAAAGTGTCTGAAGTTCTGGTATAACATGTTCGGTGTACACATAGGAACCCTCTCTGTGTTGTTCCAAAATACTAACGGTACCAGCGGAACACTGTGGCAGTTACAAGGTCAGCAAAGCACATCTGGCTCAGATTGGAAGTATGCTCAAGTGGCAATTCGAAGTAGCCAAAACTACAAGGTTTCCCTTTCCTCTTACATTTTAGTAAAAATCTAGTCACTATTTATCCCAAATAATTGCTTTCTGATTGGCTACGATACTCGCAATCTATCAGCTTATAGATAGTGTCTGCGGAATGTAAACAAGTAATGCAATATTGTGTCCCTTTCCCGCTTTTCGGTTGTCTCAGAAGAGGAATTAAACGCAGAAAGCAGTCCCAGAGAAAACTAAATAGTTACAAAATATGGTATTAAAATTTTTAAAGGTAAGAAAAGAATGACGGGTTCACTCGATGATATTCGGTGGTGTATATGATAACATTAGTTGTTTGAGTAAATTAAGTCTTATTAATTAAAAAAGTATCGTTTTCTTTTGGTTCTTTGTCAGAGATTTCTCTTTGAAGGTAAAGAAAATTAATATTTTAGATTAATACTTTTGGGCGGTGGGAACCGTTTTACCGACTAAACCAAATGCATTTTTGCTTACATTACTTGGAAGTGTCTAAATGACCGGCAGCCGGTCAAGCATTTCAAAAAAATAAATCATTAAATGGCCGGCAGTTAATCTAAAATCAGCATCGAATGTCTCTCTGTGGATAAAGCGATTCAGAAGCTGGCGTTAGAAGAAAAAAATCGGTTCTTAGTTTTACGCCGGGCGCACTTTAGTACTGTATTTTTATACGACACTTTTTTAGAAATTCTTGTTGACGATTGACTACCGGTCAAGCAAGTCAAAACGCTAATGGCCGGAAGTTCGTTTTTACCTAAAAATAGAGGGTTTGTGTGTCGATAAAGAACCGTCAAGCGATTCAATAGCCGGTGTTAGAAGTGATAGTAAACCACCAGGGGTAAACCAAGTCATTGACTTGGTTTACCCCTGGCATCGTTGTAGGGAAGGTCACTGCGGGTCAAGTAACTCAAAACACTAAATGGCCGGCAGTCCGAATTTCTTTCCTGAAACGCATCGAACTGAAGATAAAGTCTATTGTATTATAATCCATCTTTCATCGATAAAGAATGATTGTAAAAGCATTTTGAATGTTCACCGATTTCCAATCTTATATTTAAATTGTCTCTTCGGTCATACTCGGACTAGTGAGTTTCACTAGAGTAGTGCGCCTGGCGTAAACTACGAACCAATTTTTACTTCTAACACCGTCTTCTGAATCGCTTGATATAGGAACATTCACTATTGATTTTAGTTGGTAATTTTCTATATTTGGGGGAAAAAATCAAACTGCTGGCCATTTAGTATTAGGAAATTGCGTGACCGGCTGCCGGTTATTTAGATACTTCGACATTATTAGGTGCTATCACAGCAGCTCACTACTCATGTTTCGTTTCTTCTGTTAGATTGTGTTCCAGGCTATCCGAGGACAAGGCTATAAGGGTGACATTGCTCTTGATGACATACAGTTTACTAATGGGGCAACTGGGTGTACACTGCAGCCGAGTAAAGCCAAACCATCAAATCCTCTTACAACTGTGCCGCCTAGTGTTTCCACAGTAATACCAACAACACCAATTCCGTGTATGTTGATTAACTCACTGTTGTGTTTATAAAATTCAATATTTGGAAAAACTTAGGATTGACTTACATTCTACGAAAGATAAAAGGTTTACGGAATGTCAATTTCCAGAGAAACTGAATTTTATATTAGTTATCTTTAAAGAGGGTATTAAGATAATTTGATGCTAAAATCCTAAAAGTATTCACGAACTTTCAGGCTTGGCTCAGGGAACGACAAGGCAATCCTTTGGACCTGACATTTTTAGAAATTTCTAATTTTTGTTGCCTTGCTATGAAATCTTTGGTTTGTTCGTGGATAAAAAAAAATAGTTGAGGATTCTTGAAATATGTTTTGAGGGTTGTCCAATACACACCATCTGACACGGGTCGACATAGCAAACGTCGGATCGTGTCAGGTCGTGAAACACTTAGAAAAAATACAGCATCTCACACGGGTGGACATAGCAAAATTCGGACCGTGTGTCAGGTCGTGAAACACTTAGAAAAAAGACGCCACGTGACACGGGCCGAAAGAGCAAAAGTCGACCCGTGTCAGGTCGTAAGCCGGATGTCACGGGCCGACATTTTTTTAAAACAAAAGTCGGACGGTGTATAATTTATAAACTGTCACACGATGTACGGGCCGTCACGATGCGACATAGCAAAACTCGGGCCGTGTCGGGTCGAGAGACATTTAAAAGTCGTTCTTTTAT
>JANCMA020104462.1:0-14881 GCA_024336925.2 Zoanthus solanderi
CTAGCAGATTTGGTCCGCCTGGGGGACCAAATCCGCTAGCGGATATGGGCCGAGGGGGACCAAATCCGCTAGCGGATTTGGTCCGGGGGGACCATATCCGCGGGGGACTAAATCCGCTGCGACACCGGAACCTTTTTGTCTTTTTAACATTTTTCTCACAAATCTCTATCCTTTTATTTCCTTTTGTTTTTTACATACCTATCTCATTGCGTTATCTCGCTTTGCATCACCATATAACCATCTTTTTATTCATCTCTCACGCATTCACTCCGACGAAGGACTGCAGTTCGAAACGTCAGTTCGAAAATTACTCTCACTACGGTGTAAAACTGCATGTTTCTCTTGAAACACGGACGCAGCATTCCATTTATAAATTATAACCTTTGTTTCTTGATTTAAACATGGCCGAGTCTTAAATAAATTCAAACCACTGAATATATGAATCAAAATGATTTTTATTGAGCTTTTACTCCAGCGAAAGTTGCCATTTATAGGAGTATACACTTACGTTATTAATTTTAATTTGGCGGGCTTTTTGGCATACGTCCAAAAATTTTCCCGCCTTTTAGACAAGTTTGAAGTTTCGCTTTCTTGTGAAGCACTTTGCGTTATTTTTTTTAACGGTTTTTCAGTTTGATTTTTTAAAACAGAATTCAACCCTTTGCAGGATTTACTGAATACCGGATTTACAATTATTGAAATTGATTTGTTTTATGGCAATAACGAAAACTTGGAAGCGAAAATATGCAGATTCCAGTTTTTTTTTTCGAGGACGACATGTGAAAACACTTCAAATACTTGTTGAGTTTTTCTAACCTTCATTAAAACAATAAACTTACTTCCCAAAGGACTGCTGTTGAATGCTAAAACAATGTTATTTGTTAAATTTCTTTTACGGTTTGTCAAATGCTTTGCTCTTTGCTCCTGCAAATTATCTACTTCACCTTAATTTTAAAACGTTCTAGTTCTTTAATCTTTCTTCGAGTACAGATTTTTGTGATTCTGTTTAACTCACGCCCTTTTAGTTATGTACTTATTTAAGTTAAAAATTCTTGTTTGTTCAAACTCCTGCTTCAAGTTCGTTGAGCCATGCTTCGCGAATTGCAATGCAAGGAACTCAGATTGCATTTTAAAAGTTAATGACTTTTAGTTCGTGATTTGTTTACAAATACACCTACTTGCTGGCAACACAATGAACTTGAAATTGTTAATAATTATTCAAATTTCTCACATACACTCACATACAGTCATTAACCTTAATTGCTTTTGTTGGTTATAATTCAATTTTAACAATAAGGGCTCCATAGATAAATATAAGGTCATATATATGGTTTAATGATCTGTTCGTGTGGGCTAACTAACAATAACATTAATTATTGTTTGAACTCTTGAAACATTTTGCATACATCCTTGGTATTTCTTGACCATAAATTCCAAGAATTGAGGCAATAAAATGCCAACTATTCTTTCTTTGAGCATAACCGTAAAGAAAAACCATCGTGCTCGAAATAGTTGACATAAACGACGTGCGGAACATCTAAATATTTTTATTTATCTTATTCATTCTGAGAAAGGAGACCATCTTCAAAACATTTTTCTAAAACTTTTAAAATATTTTAGGCCTGAATGGCACAAATCGAAACTAAAACTAAAAAGCTGAACACGAATCTAAGGGCTTATTGCGGGCTCAAGAAAAGCCAGCAACCTATTTTGCACGCCATATCTCGATTTTGGAGGAAAACTGTTCTGCCAAAATCGATCGATAATTCTTCGTAAACCAATCAGAATGTATTTCCACTCCAAGAAGAGTATTTTAAAGATGGCCGCCGCGTTGGTTAGTGTATTCGATTTTCAAAGCCAAAGTTTTGCGTCATTGGAGTCTTAACGTACATTTAAATGATTGAAAATAGAAAGAAACAATTTTAAATAATATTCAGTTTTTGGTGTGATATCAAAAAAAAAAAAGAGCAGCAAGCAATGAAACGTTGTTTGGACGATTTGGTGCGATGCGATTCGATGCAATAATTAGTGGAACCGATCTACCATGTTGTTTTCACAAGTCAAAGGTTCGCATCATTGGAGTGTTAAGGTACAGTTAAATGACTGAAAATCATGTACGCTATTACCGAAGTAATAACGTGTAATGGCGACAAACCCTGAGACTACGCAGTACACTATACCGACTGGAAATCATTTCACACAGACCTCCAGATTTTTTGAAGGTTAACTACCCAACGTGATGTCTAATCATTTTCATTACGTGACAGACATTTTTTTGAAAATCCCTCGACTAAAACGTATTCTACCTCGCACTTCTTAACCGTTGGTTATTTCTACTTATTAATTTTACCTTTTTCTCTGTCTTTTGTGCCGCATGAGGTACAATGATTGGATCTTCCAGTTCTGTGGTCAATACACTACCACGGCTGCCTAACGTGAAGATGGTAGACCTGTTCTTTAGTGCAACAACTTTGGATGAAAAGAAGCTTAAAGTATGTTAAGGAAATACAACCTTTTTAGCAATTTCCAGTCTAACAATATATTCGTTGAAAAAGTCCTCAATAAACATTTTACTGCAGTTAGAATTTTTTCCAAACCAGGGCAAATTTTTTTTAACGTTATAGAATGAATGAATCTTTTTATTGTACCCACAAATAAAAATAAAAAATTTGGATTCACAGTTCACAGCTTGTTTTTACAATAAATAAAATAGGGTACCAACTTCCAAAAATAACTTTAAAGCTAAAACTAATTTAAGTCTGACAGCCACACCTGACAAAAGGCCCAAGTTCACTGAAGCTCCATCCAGTGCACATTCAACTAATTTACCTTGCCATTCTGGAACCTCTAGCTCATCTTTCATTGCACTCATGACAGCAGCAGTAATACTTTCTGCGTCTGCCCTTTTCAGAGGCTTGTTTACTGTACCACAAATACAGTTTCTGGATAATAGTTGTGAAGGTATTTTACATACACAATTTGTTCTTCAACAGTGCTACTGTCAGTGCTGTCATCAGCTAAAACGGCAAAAAAGTAAATTTCCTTTATTTCGACGGCAATGTTATGTCGCTGCTCTTCATAAATAAAACTGATAAGTGTCCTTGCCTGTTTATCATTGCAGTAGCTTTCACCAATTTTACAGCATGGATATGCTGCAACTTTAGGAGATCAGGGAAATCCGAAAATGGCTTGGCCTTTTTGGCTACATACATAAAACGCAGTTCGGAAAAGTATTTTCATTTGCTCGATTTCTATTTGACTCATCAATATTGTCAGTTTTTCCATTGGCCTCTCATTTGCAGGTTTTTTCAGAACTCTCCACGGCTTACTTTCAATTGTTCTTCTGTGCAAATCTGAGTGCTCGTGTGCCTCAACATTTTGCTTTCTGAAGCTCGATGTGCCTTCCTGAAAACTGTTGGCTTTCTGTGATTTATCATACTGTTTGCATATGTTGCAGTGTACATCACATTTAATTCATTGTCAAACATTAACCACAATCTATTTGTTTTCCAGTTCTCTTGAAACTTGTAAACCTTTGTCTTAATTGAACTAGTTTCTTGCAGTTTGTTTTCATCACTCATTGCCATGCTAGTCATTAAGTTTTCTCTGATGGCGAAGTCTTGTCGTGTTTTGTTGATTCTTTATCAGCCAACCAATCGAACAACTTCCTTTGTGATCCATCATCAGATCTTGAACGTTTTTTCAGTGGCATGATTAATATTTAACTTTCAGCACTTTCAGAAACATGAGCCTGCAATTCAAACTGCTTACAAGTAAACAATGCGTTCGGCAGTGCAGGCAGTTGTTTTAAGTGTTTTTAAGTCAAAATCTGATGCGAATATAAACTTTTTTGGATCAGTAATGATAGAACTTTTTGTATTTTTTCAACTGAGTGGACAAATAACGTTTCTTACAGTACAAAAAAAAACTGCTGGTGATCAAGTAATTTGTACTACTGAAAGCTACATGCACAGTCGTGCACCCAGAGAAAAAGGCTACATGCACAGCAAGAAATCTACATGCATAGTGCAGGTGTGCACCCGAGAATTTTGAACACTGCATACTAAACACAAAACTTCCAATCACAGCAGAGATCACCACAGCAGTGAAGGAGATCAAAGCAGGCAAAGCAACAGGCCATGATGAGATCCCACCAGAAACTTTAAAAACAGACACCTCTAATATCCTTCCTCTACTACAGATAGTCTGGGAAAAAGAATATGTACTTCAGGAAAGGAAGGGTACCTAATCTAACTTTCCAAGAGAGGTGACCTGTCTCACTTCAACGACTGGTTTACTCATGCTCTTATATATTTCCAGCAAGAGACAGAAATAAACAACCAGGCTTCAAGTAGGACAAGTCTTGTACTGACCATATTGCAACTATGCTTATAATTAAGCAGTCTCCACTCTTTGTTCAGTCTCTTTGGGCAATGAGAATTCTTTCGACAGCATAGATAAATTGGTTGTTGACATTCCATTAAAAGTCACCACCACAGGCCATTGTCAACTTAATTGTTCAATGTTTTCGATAAAGGGAAGCTGACAGAGCTGTTCAATGTATAAACTGGGATGAGACAAGTAAGCATAAGGTGGCTTGTTCTCCCCAATTATCTTTTAATTTACTTATTAGAAAATGTCTGTGGGGCTAATTAATAATTTACTTATTAGAAAATGTCTGTGGGGCCATACACAACCTATTAAACAGTGAGGCACCAAAATGCACCCAGCTTCGACAGGAGCTTCAAAAAATGGATGTCAAAGAAGTTTGCTTGGTTGGGTAGCAAGGCTAGCAAGGACTGTGGTGGAAATGAGGATATTAGCACTGAGCCACATCAGCAAAGCAAGACAAAACTTCAACACCCTATTCCCAATCTAGAATTCCACTGCATTTACAAGACGATAATCGATCTATCTCTCCACCACCAATGTCAAAGAAATCCTGCTGTGTGACTCAGAAACCTGGAAACTATCCAAGATTACTAAAAATAATTAACAGATGCCAGCAAACATTCATCAGACAGTCAAAGAAGATCTCCAACACTAACGTGTAAGAAAGAACAAGCCAAATGCTTTTTTATTAGGATGCTTAGAAATAAAAATGGGGGATGGACCAGGCACACCCAGCTAAAAAGGAATCCAAAAGAAAAAAGAAGGGTCTGGCTTAGTGACACTGCATAAATGGTAAACTGAAGGCAGCCTGGTTGACATAAGCTTAGATGAACAGGCAGCCTGAACCAAGTTCATTTAAAAGATATATTTTCTGGCTTTATGCTTCCAAAGGAGTATGAGGATTGAGTTAGTATGTTAAGCAGTGAATTAGAGATAAATATGTAATTGCAACAGCCTGCAAATAATTTTATTATTCTTTCCAGAAGGTAATCCAATGGAAAAAAAGAGATACATATACTTGATCTATAGGCAATCTAATTTTTAAACAGATCAGTTTCAACTTTCCTTTTTATTCAATAAGAGAGATACATTTGTTTCTTTTAATGCAGTTTAAGCAGCAACCCAATGGCCATGCTTGTCCTGTTTTGCTATAATATGTCTGTAGTTAGCTTCTACTTTTGTATACTGTTGCTGCTGTGTTGAATTAAGTTGTGAGATGAAGAAACTGCCATCCTAATTCTTTCCTTACAGGTGCACATGCACGCTACTGAAAAGCTACTTACCTCTTGGGCCTTGAGGGCCAGGATCACCTTTGGGTCCAGGAGGCCCTGGAGGACCAGGGGCCCCTTTAATATCTGTAAGAAAAAAAAACATTTCAATTCTCAGTACTGCTTTATTGTTCTTTTGTTCTTGCTCTTGGTTAACAGTTTAACTTAAACTTTTAAAGTATTGTGATAATATAAATCACTTTTTCACTCAATAAACTAAACAAGATGCATAAGAGATATATTTTTAGTTGTGCAAAAAGATATTATTATTTTGGGTACAATGTTGAGATAATGGGGTGCAAATTCAACATATAGTAAGCACTGATATTGAACACATAAAACCTTTATTTTCTGTAGCAAGTTATTGGTTTTTAATATTCAAAAATGAAGCAAGACTTTTATATGGTGCAGTTCACCAAGGATCTTTGAACTTAAATATAAGGGCATAGGATTTCACAGTAATGATCGTAATCAATAACTGTGCTGGAGAAAACATGGAACTGAAATTCTAGTTCCTATGAAAAAAAGACCATGTGGAAGAAACACATTAGGCTAAACTGACAGAATCAATGATGGAATGCATTGTATCCATGCCAATGCATTAAATTTTAGAGTATGCATTAATAAATACAATTAATATTTTAATTAATAATTACAATTAATATAGTGGTACACTCGTTATCAATAATAATGTAATTTGTATTGTTTTATTTTAAGAATGGATTCTCATCAACAGCTTTACGGAACCCAAAAATAGCTATCAATGGGTTCCCATGAACAAAAACAAGAACCCAAAAAGAGTTTCCCATAAAATCTGAAATCCTATATATGGCCTGAATACTATGTAAAAGTTTACTTATAAGTGGTTATGATCAGCAAAAATGAAACAATTCACATAAGCACAAAAATGTTTTTGAACATTTTCTTTCACTTTAAAAAACTTTTCTATGAAAATTATTCAGAAATATTATTTCAAAAGTCACAAAATGCCTCAAAGCTTTTAATATTTGTGATCTTTAAACACTTCATCACCCATGTATTTACTTATTCACAGATTGCCTTACTATCAAAAAACTCATACTTTTGTTATAAAGCTGTATTAACTTGAAAACATTCATGAGTGATAAAGAATACGGCATTTCAATATTTTTTCTGCTTCTATGTATCATTACCAAGTGCTTAACACTAAATAGATCAAAGTGGGATTGTTACCAAAATACCTCTTAAAATACACCTGAACTTCTACATGTAAAAGAATAGTTGCTTAAAAGCTTTTCTGATCAAGAAATCTTTTTAAAAATTAATAAATATTGAAAGTTATTTAATATATCCAAATGTACATTTACTGCTTATGTACAATCTAAAACCAGATAAACTGTCTCATAACTTCATATAAATAACATGCTTTAAGTTACTTATTTTAAAAAAAAGTTGCAACTTTGAAACAATATATATTGGTCCCACTGACACCTAAACCAATAAAAATATCATACATAAAACTGGATATTTTATATTTGTTCTGAAATAATCCACAATCTATGAAGTAAATGTTAACACCAGCATTGTGCATTGTCAAAAACAATGATTTTTGCATTGTTCCCAACAAATAAACAGTTGTTGTGGAACTTCCTGTAGAAAACATTGCACAAAGACTAATTTCTAATAACAACACAAACTATTGCCGTTTTTGTTTTTGGGCTGACACATCAATCAAACCCCATGAAACCAATCCAAAGAATTCTAAATCATACTCGTATTGTACTTTGAATTAACAGGGTTCACTTAACTTGTACTAAGTTTTCGATAAAAGTAAAATTTAAGAAATCTACAGTGAAGAAACATATAACATATAATAAATACTTTGTGTATATGACAGACTTCACATAAAATCAGTAGTACATGGTAAACAACAGACCTCTTATAGGTATTTAAATTAAATGCAGAAATTTCAAAATCCAAGGTATAACTCAAGATAATAAACGATATTGAGACCATCAGGTACAACTTAAGTTTCATACACAAATCATATGCATGTAACAGCTAAGAGAAATCGTATTTGCAGTGCAGTAAAAAGACATATCAATTATTTTCAAAATACAAGCATTAGATTTAATATTACACAATATTGTTCTTATACTAACTTTGACGTGACACTGAATAGGTCTTCAAACAGGAAACCAACAGAAAATTTATATTGACTATTTGGCAAGCGCCGATCAAACGACTTTTAATTTATGTCACAAATGTGACTTAACAAAAAAAAGGACCATGAGAGTCCAGCGCTGATATTCAGATCATTATCTTTCTTAATTATACCCTATAATAATGAAACGTAAATGAAAATGACAATTTTATCACATGCAAAATAGTAAAGTAAGGGACAGTTGGTTCTCTTGCAAAGTTCTAAAATAAGATGAAGTTTTTTTCGTAAACTAAATCTCCCTTAAATTTATAAATGGGACCAACAACCTCGAAAAATCTGATGTTTGTATAGATGAAAAAGAAAGCAATAGGGTTTTCATTTGCTTTTATTTGTTCTAATCAAAGAAAAACCTAGAACAATAAGTGTAGTACTGCTTGTACAATACAGTATAAGTCATAATATATTTCTAAGATCATCGAATGCTAGCACAATTACTCTTAGCGATAAACAACGAATTCCATACGGATCTTTTAAACACACGAATTACACAAGTAAGTCCGTCACACTTCTGATCCATTCTCAGATAAAATATATTTGTTCCGAAATTATCCAAAAGAACAATTGAAATGGTGACAGGATTGATCTAGGGTTGTCGATCAAATCACATCAACTAGACGTTTTAAAAATAAAGGCCTTCCCCTTCTTTGTGTACAATATCAACTGAATGTCAGAACTGTTCTTTCAAAGTTGACTAACTCCAAACAAACTAGACATTAGAGATGTTAAGCAAGGAGTCGATGTCTAAACAATTACTAAAGGGCGAACAAAAGACAAAATGCACAGAGCAGCCACCAGGAGTATTGAACCCCGGGAATCATATTAACACCTTAAGGCTTCTTGCGCACAGATTTCCCAACCACACGACCACGACAACACACATCACTATTAGCTCTCTCGCTTCCATTGTCTGCCTCACTAATCACCCAGCTTGCCTGAAGGAGGTAGTCGTGATTGTCGACGAAAATTTATTCAATGAATACGCACATTGTATCAAACGTCGAATATAAATACAATCTCCATTCAGACTCTGTTCTGCTCCAGTGATCGCCAATAAGTAGTAAATAAAACGAAAGAATTTTCACAAGCCACGATCACATTAGGAAATTTGAACAACCCACGTACGACCAGGACAAAGTTAAAACTAAACTTACTGCGTGATTGTTAATGATAGCAGCCAATCTTACCTGCCCTCCAAACGCCTCTGTTCTAAATGCTAAATCAATATCGTTTACGCTTCAAGCACAGCTCATTCATTTGCCGTTCCATAAAAATCTATAAAAACTCGATGATCAAATGAACAACTTCCTGCCCGGCTACGTTCATTTACAACTAAATGAATGAAAACTGAGCCTCTTTAGATATTTGAAATAAAGATTATAAACTACAGGGTGATGTTTGTGATCGCGCAACGACGCAACGAACTTTATGGCAACGGACTTGACAAAAAATCTTATCAAAAGGTTGACAAAACCACCAAGAGCACAAAATAAAAAACTCACCTCGACAACGACAGCCAGACCTATGTCGCGTTTGTTCCTTTCTTCTTTTTTTGTTACGAGAAGTAGGTCTTGTGGGTTTTGGGGAGTTATCCGTGCTTCGGCGACTTAGTCGGCTTGTCGTGTGTTGTTCATTCTGCAGCAAAAAACCAAATTCGAATGCAGTTTAATCTTTTTAAATATTTAATTCTTTACAAAGCAGAGCAAAACAATATGAACATTTAAGCACATCCAAAAACGATACAACTAAATGAATGAAGATCTAAATTTCGCGATGAAAAAATAATTGAGAGAACTCCGCAATCAACTACTGTTCCAAAATATCTCAACTTACAAGCTTTGCCCGTAATCCGTACCTCATTTAGAAGAGTTACAATTCGCGATTCTTCACCCGGTCTGACGGTTGTATTTTCCTTTTCAGATGTCCTGTTAACGTTCAAACTGACATCAGGTCCGTTCGACTTCAGCGGTGGAACGGTGGAGAAATGCAGGCGAAATGCATTGAGACTTGACGGAGGCCAAGTTTTTTCCGTACATTTTGCGTTTAGTTTGTTCAGTTCTCTGAATACGATCACAAATAACACGATAAAGGCAATATTACAAAGAAGCGAGAACAACGTAACGTAAACCCATTTTACTGTCTTGAAGGTTAATGTTCCACACGAACATTTCCTGTGTGCGATTTGCTCTTGATCACTGCACTCTTCAACTTCGTTCTCCCCTGACTGCTTCTCCATAATGTCTCAACTCACAACCACCACGTGTCGCTAATAAACTATTGAACGTGCAGCATGCAAACGCTCCAGGATTTTGCGACCTTTCCATGCGACTGATACCAAATATCACCACGCGAACGCTACCCCTCGCAAACGCTCAAGCTGTTGTAGATGTAGTCATTGATTGTGTGGGTAACACCAGTCTCAACGCTATTGGAATCAAAACCCGCCAAATCTGCCGAAAACAATTGGTTTGTTCCTTGTCAGTCTCCAAAAGGCTATGCGCACACGTGTGACGGACCACAACAAGGTCAGTGTGACAACCTGAAGAGACTTCAGCCAATGAGCATCATGTAATTTTGATAAAGATATGTTATTAATAACCGCTGATTGGTTAAGAACAATAAAGATGCTACACTTCACACCTTTGGACCAATGGTATTGTCTCAAGTGTGGAATCAGAAAACACTTAAACGGTTCCTTTAATTGTTCGTTTGTCATTCAAATGACCCTTTGTGATGTCTGCATTGCTTCACTGCTTCCTGCGGTGTACCCAAGATTGGACGGTAGAATATAATCCTTGTAAGAGCTGAAGCTATTATAAGCATTTTGAATAACTCCACGAGAGTTGTGCATCCATCTCCGTAGCCCTATAAAGCTGTTCAAAATGTAAACGATAGCTGGTTGTGCTCGCGAAATTGCCAAAAATTTGGCTAACTGCCATATATGTGCACCGAGCACATGGAATACATTACCACAGTTTTCGTCAAATCAATCAGGTGACGACGATCCGTGTAGCGTGACATCACTAAAAAAAGGACTCGAGGGCGGACAAACAAAATAAAAGTATTGAGCCAATTGTATATTCAACCGGAGCTGGGTGAGTTCCTTTTATATATACCACACGTGTAGCCCCTATTTAAAGTTTTTTTCGGGTTTAAGCGGTTTTCAAAATAGCTGCACACACTTTAACTTAAATTTTTAATCAAGCTTTGAATAAACATTGTAAAGATCACCAGATAAACAGGAAATTGACAATCAAGTGTTTGAAAATTATTTCGCAAAAGGCCTACCAATTTATCTGCCATTCGAAGTAATTTTAAAGAAACAGCGTTAAAGCTTCGGAATAAAAGGTTATTACGTTGTACATTGCAGACAATAGTATGTTTCAGTAACAACTATTGAATAAAATAAAGCTTCTATCAAAAGTTATGGCATGTAGTAGATCACTAACATGTTACTCTCGTTCGCATCTTCTCCAGTGAACGAGATCGGCTAACCTTCGCACTTCCGTTCCAGTTTTGAGCGGAAGTTTACCTAAGCAAAGGTTGAGTCTGAACAATAAGCAAACACTGATAATCGCAATCTTGCGAGTTATGACTTAAGGTATTTTGATGTCGTGGTACGTGGGCGTGAAGGTTACATGTAATCATAAAATATAGGAAAAGGTTGGGCCTTAGTTGCAATAACTGAATTGGAACGACACTGATTTGAATGGAGACGTAGAGCCGAAACAATATTATCATTACCAACCATGATGAAGACGGATGAATGATAGACCACTTCGGCACTTGCGACTTACACTTTTTTTTATTTCAGTTAGGCTCAAACCACCGGAAAAATAAGTACAATATAAGAACAATCTGAGGCTGAAATGAAAATGTTAAAAAAAAAAAATTGATAACAATGGTAAAACATTATCTTTTCCACAAAAAAATACTTAAGATACTGTCTGCCTCAAATCACAAGAAAAACAGGGCATACAAGAGCACTAAGGGCATTAGAGTTGATTTTCAGCTATTAAAATTATATGGCAGTTAAGAACAAAACAAGAACATTTTGAAATTCAAATTGCTGAATAAAATAAGAACATTGAGCCTGAGCGAAATTTTACTGGTTCTTAATAAAAAAAATGTGTATTTAGAGTAAACATTTTTGAAGTGCTTCAGCAATCACAAACTGATCATTTCACAAATTTACAGTTCCATATGACTACTGATACATGATGATAAGTCAAGTAACCATGACCAACGCAGCAGTATATCATGGCTACAAAGATTTATCGTATATGAAAGATACCTCATTATCATGTCATTCTACCGTCTGTGCGTAATTTTCTTCAATATTTGATGCCTAGAACATTCTATCTTTGCGGTATATATTTTCATGCGCTGAAGTTGCTCAAAGCACAATATCTCTGTGGTTGTATAGTCTATAGACGCCGTGAATAGTATGTATCAAACATGTTTTAGTTTTGCAAAAAAAACGAGACTGATTAGTCGAGAGGGAAGAAGGCAGATGAACTAACTCTAACAAAGACATTTGTATGTTTTCCTTCTTACAAGTGGAATGCGGACGATTTCAGTTGGGATGAAGCGAAGAATGAGATACAGTGTACTAACAATTAATGCGAAGACAACGCTTACAATGATTTTACAATAATCAAAACTTATCTTTCATTAAGATTTCATTAAGCTCAAGCTTGCACTTTAGACAGCTGAAATTGTTTACTTTAAATCTTTTGAAAATTAATCCAGTTCTCAATTGTTAGTGGTCGCACTTTGGCACTCGAAATCAAAACTAGAAAAGCAGAGTGAAAGATATAATACTTTCTGAATAAAACAATATTTTGGAAAATTTCAATATTTCTTTTAAAAAATGAAAGCAGTCATGCAAACTGTTTATTTTCTTTTCTTAAGTAAACTAATTTTGAAGAAAGAAAAGCAGTGTCAACATTAGCTTTGGTTTTGAGACAAACTACTCTTCCACGTGACAAAAGTGAAAAAGGCTTAACACAATAGCATAAAGTAGCACTTCTAAACGTAAGCAAAATCCATTCAAAAAGAATAAATAATAAATATAAATAGGATAAATAATACAAAAAAATACAAAGAATAAAATTAAAAGTCGGCGAACTGAAAAATTGCTGAAGTTCACATGATATCATCAACAATATTGCACTTGTTCGTTCTATCTATAAGATTAGATTGGTTTGGATAAACCCTCCCGATTATAAAAGCCGGCTGATACTACAATGTCCCAACTACTAAACTAGCCCAAGGCAAGTACGCCAAAACAAACCTGAATCCACAACCTTCAGCAATTAAACGAACTTTTCCAGTAAGAATTTAAACCGGAGACTTACGAAGGGTTTCTTATGGCGGAGAGAGAAGCCTCTCTATAGTCTCTACACGAGTAATTTTTCCTGGACAAGTTTATTTGTCAATGTTTACTGCTCGTTTAGATAATCAACAAGTTTTCCTTTATAATTTTCCATTGACAAGGTTTTCTTGCTCGTGTTGAGGACGATGAGTCTTTCTTGACAAGTTTTTTGTCCGTCTACACGAGCAAATTTCAGACTTGACAATTTTCTCTTTATCTTTGTCAAGGAAAAACTGGCATGCGAGATTTTCCTTGACAAGGAAAAGCTACACGAGCAATTTCCTTTCAGTTCAAGGAAAACCTGTCAAGGTAAAACTGCTCGTGTAGACCAAGCCAGGCTTAGTTCAGTTGATTTGGCTTTTTTTACCAAGCCAAGTATTTATATGCTTAAACAGATTAAACCTAGTTTAGGGGGAAAACGGTGACCGATTAATTAGTATGCAAAGCTTGAAGCTTCACCAATTTTATGTTCGACGATATTATGCACGTGTTAAGGGAATTACTTGCTTACGAAATACTCAAAATTTACTAATGTTTCGGACGTCATTGTTACCAAGGAAAATGCTCCTATTTCCGAAGATTGACTCCCATTTCCGATACTTGCCAAATTGTGACAGTGTCGTTGTTCTTTTTTGTTTATTTGTATTGTTGTGTTAAAATGAAAACAAGCAGATTTTCATATTACCTTTTTTTGAAATTAAGAAAAAACTGTCCCTCGTGCATTACGTTTGTTATACATCAATCACCAGATCTGGAGCCAGGGAGATTGGTTTCGTTGTCTCTTACCAGATGACATGTCGTAAGCCAAATCTTGCGTTTTCACAGATCTCATTACACAGACGAGCATAATACATCTTCGTTACTGCTCTTCCTTTATCAGCCATATATGAAAGACTAAACTGACGGCGGCAAAACTTGCGGTTCTTTTCTCTCGTTGAAGAGACATTTACAAAGCTTAGAGTTAGAGTGGGACAACAACTTCTGAAAGACCAGTGGTTTTACAATAGTGGTGTTTATGTATAATACATTAGAATTTAATTTTAGAATTTATTAAAAGTTTGTTGGCTTCAATTTAATTGTTTTAAAACTCTTTTAGTTTTAGAAAACACTAAGCTTAAATGACTTTGCCCTAATTGCTATGTCTAAAAACTAACTATTAAAGCCAAGGCCGGCAATTTTGCGAATGTCTCCTGTACAATTTGTATAATCAACTAAAACTAAAAGCAAAAGATCATTTATGTATGGGTTCTAAATGTTTTCAACGATTACTTTTTTCCGCTGGCAATTGTTGTCATGGCCTCAATCAAAAAGATGTTGTTTGTTGCTAAATAGGCTCTTTGCAGGAAATGGAAAGAGAAGTTGGCATTAGCCATTACTATTTATTAGTTAAATACTTTCGACTTAGTAACAAAACATTATAAATATTTAATTTCGGTAACACTTCAAACCTTGTTGATGGTCCTACACAGCAAGTTCTTCTGTTGTTATTGTTTTACATTCAAACTTGTTTCTGAAAACTCCTTGGCACGGGCCGGCAACAAAACATGGCAGTTTTTCCTTTCCTCTAATTAACAATTAGACCTCGAGGACGAATGGACTACGAGTCAATAGCCCATGAGGCCGTAGGCCGAATGGGCTATTCAA